>JANHGN010004736.1:0-28315 GCA_024605025.1 Megaceryle maxima | reverse complement strand
CAATTATTATTTCAATGCTAAAATTGTTTTGGGGTTTTTTTTTGTTTTTTTTTTTTGGGGGGGGGGGTTTCCCCCCACGTATAGGTAAAAACTTACCTGAAATTAATTTAATATAAATTGCTCGTAGTTGACTTCTATCCCCCAGAAATTCAAAGAGGAACACATGGATTGCACTAGAAAAACCTCAGGAGCTCAAATGTAAAGATCTGCTTTTTGGACAACTAATTGTTGAAGTCCTGTCATCACCCGATTCCTGCAGTGTAGGAGAAATAAAACTTAGACCAAGCTAACATCAAGTGACAGTACTGCCTACTGCCTTCAGCTTTGGGTGAGGCTGGGAGAAACAGTATTACAAACATGCGCACACATGAATACTTCTGTACTGGATCTGGGTAGGATTGAGGTAACTTTCTTAATAGCAGCCCCTGGTGTGGTGTGTTTGGGATTTGTGGCTAAAACTGTTAATACACGAATGTTTGGCTATTGCTGAGCAGTGCTTGCAGTGTCACAGCCCTCTCGTTTTTTAAACTATACCCTTCACCACCACAACATTAAGTAACAGAGAAAACAGCTAGAACAGCTGACCTGAACTGGTGAAGGGATATACCATACCACACCATATCATGCTTGGCAATAAGACTGGGGTAGCAAAAGAAGGTGGGGTGTTTTACCTGCCATGGTGGTCATTGCTCAGAGACTGTCTGGGCATTGGTCTGCTTGTGGAAGGTGGTGAGTTACTGCCATTGCATCATTTTGTTTGTTGTGTGTGTCCCCGCCCCTCCCCTGCCCTTTCCTTCACTTATTAAAACTTCTATCTCAACCCAAAACCTCTCTTGATTTTGCTCTTCATATTCACCCATCCTGATGGAAAAAGGGGCAGTAAGCAGCTGTGTAGGTGCTTAGCTGCTCACTGGTCAACCCACCCCAACCTTCTTGCTCTTCTTTCAAGTACCTATCTGTTCTAACTGTTTTGTTTTTTATAAGCTGTATTTTCACCCTGTGGGGGTTATTAAAATGATGTGTTCTAAACCTCATATTGTGTCAGTTATTCTGGAACTCTAAACTGAAAAAAAAAAAACCCAAACAAACCTCTCATCCCAAATTAAGATGTCTCTTAAGTATTTAGATGACCACCAGTACTACAGGATTCATAGACCTAACATCCCATTTTTATCTTTACAGTATCCATACAAGGAAAAGTATTTAACTGCAACTTCCACATGAAAAACCTTAGACACAAAAAGGAAACTAAAGATTGGAAATATACCATATGCCATGTTGGGCATTTAACTCCATTAATGTGATACTGATGGCCTCTGTTAAACTTTTTAAAATCTACTGTGACAAACCCTCTTGTATTTACTGAACTTCCCCTGGTGGGCCTGTGCACAGTTGCTTCCATCTTCTTGGTACCTGGCACACAGAAGACCTAGATCTTCACTTTCCCTCTCTATGAGCAGAGTTTTGGACCAGCATCTTCCACATCCAGGAACAACCTCATGGGGGAATAACAAAATACACAGGGTCTTACAGAAGAGATGAAGCAGCATAGCCCTAACTTGGTAACAGTGCACCACAGTCCACAGCTCACCTGAGTTAGAGGAGCACTGGTGGACACAGTGACAATGAACAATTGCCACCAAACTGCTGAACTACAAGAAATGTATTCAAGTGACCATGATCTGAGAATCTACTTTTTGTTAATGTTCGAGTACCTGGATTGAGGAAGAATTTCCTCTTTAGGGCAGACTGGCCAGGACTGGCAAGTGTTCTGTCTACCTTTCTAGGGAGAGCTACTGCGCACTTAAAAGTCATCTGGGTATTTTCATCTGAGTTTGTTACTGCTGCAAGAATGCCTTTAACTTCTCTTTCTGTACAAATGGTAGGGTTTTGAGGTCTTGTAGAAAGTATTTCTGTATTTGCAAATTTACAGGGCCTCAAAAAACTGCTTTGCAGTTACAGATGCTTGTGAAGAGATGGGATTTGAAAACCAACTGAAATAAAAGGTAAGTTATATTTAACAGCAGTCTTTTGTGCAACTGCTTCAATAGGAGTAAGGCAGAACTATTGTTTAAAATCCTAGTTGTAAATACAGCCATACCTGAGGGACAGACAAAGGAGATGATGATTTCTGACCTCATCTGCCAGTGCCCTCCTGTCCCTGTTGGTAGTAACCACTGCCCCTCTCCTTGGCTAATTAACTTAGCTAAGAACAACCACTCAAGCAGCACTGCTAGCCAGCAAGAGAGCTGTCTGGGCCCCTTTCTAAAGGAAGGTGGTTTGTGTTTGTAAAGTGTGGGCCTATCCTCTGGTGAGCTGTCAACTTTAATTGTGCTACAGCTGGTCCTGATTTTCTATGAATTGAATGGCTGATGTGATGTCTTTCCATCACAGAGACACAAGGCCAACTGTGTCTCCAAAGTTATCTGCTACACACAACCACTGTGAATGGCTCAGCACTCGCCAGAGCTCAGAAAGCAGACCTGATAGCTGGGTGACAGTTGCTTGCACAACCTTTCCCCACTGTGTCTCTTACAATAGTCATTTCCCCCCCATAACATTTGTATCACACACATGCCCTTGCCATGTCTGGAGTTAGGGTGCTCAAGAAGCATAGCTCAGTTTGAGAACAAACGTCACTTTTTTAAAGTCAACAATGAAAACCAACATTCAATGTTAAGGAAAAAAATAATTAAAAAATAAAAATCACACAACTGGAAGGCATGCAAACACTAAATAGGTAAGAAAAATAATCACTCTGCGTACAGAAATACATACTTTCCATGGTCTTTTGCAACTTGCTACAAAATCACTGCTTCTTAGACAGTCATGAAAGAAGCAAAATACATATCATGATTGCCCTTTTTCCCCTCCCCTCATCAACTGAAAGATTTCAAGAAACAAAAGCAAATGGATTCCAGGCTTAAAACCAGCTATTTATGATTACTGCAGTATTCTTATCTACATCTATAGCAGACCGCAAAATTTTACATTCATGACATATAACAAGCAACTTGGTTGCTTTTGTTCCCAATATTCATAAATGTCCCAACCTTCCTGTATATTAAAATCTATACATGAAAATTAATAGCAAAACAAACGTGCACTCTGTAGCCACCACATCTGTAGTTTTTAATGAATAACATATAAATTATTCCTTTGTATTCCATTATAATTATGAATATCAATAACCTCCATCCAAACTACTGTTTTGATATAATAATGGGAGGTTGGGGGTGGGGTGGTAAATCTTGACCAAAAAGCCTAAATTTCTTTCAAAAGCTGAAAGATAACATTCTTTGTACTATAAGATCCTCTGTACAAATCAATTAAACTGTATTTTCTGGACTGTGTGCATAACATTATACATATAAACACATGACTTCTAAAACCTGTTAATGAAATCAGAATTTAAACCAAGCTGCAAATGACTGAACTTCAAATTTATAGAACTATTTCCAATAAAATAGATATTTTGGTGTCTTAGCAGAGAAAAAAAATTTTGAAAGCTTACCAGAAGGTTTCAAGAATGACAACTACACCCCTTCAGTAAGATAATTACTTAATTCTCAAAAATCTTAGTTTTTATAATTCTAGCTCAAAAATAACAATAGAACAACAGAATGGTAATTTTGGGTTCACAAGCTTTAGAATACTGATTTAGTACTTCACTAAGAAATGCTCAGTGCACTGATCATCATTAAGTTGTACTGATTTTGAAAAAAAAAAACCTCCCACTAGATGGAAATAACAAGAAAGGAACTGCATTTACTGACTTGGAAAACAGATTTCAATACAACTATTATTAGGCATGCCACAAAACAGCCACCACAAAAATACAAAATAAAAGCAGTGAAGTGATCTCCAAAAGTAATACCATCAGATATTGTCAAAATCAGGTGGAATGTGAAAAAGACAAGTAACTGAAAATTATCCAACAAGTTACAGACAAATGTCTGTAGTAAAAGATCAAAGTTCTAACTGAAGTCTTGGACATTAGCCATTTTTAGGAGCATTCACTACGAAGCTATGACAGATGCTCCACTATATTGTGTGTTTTAAAGTACTGTTACCATCCCTTGCTCCAATTAAACCAAAACTATTACAGAAAAAAAAAACTACATACTGTACTTTGGGAATCATTCCCCTCAAGCAGAAAAAGTAATAGGAAAACAGTCAGAACTGCTTCATTAAAAGGATTATGTTGAAGACAATATTCAGAGAGTAAAGCAGAAATTAAGGGCAACTCGACACTTTTAACTTACGAGGGCAAGAATGAAATCCCCACTAATTTTCTCTACTCTCCAAGTACCTGGAAACCACAAAACACTGATCAAGGTATAAACCCAAAGAACCATCTGTATTTTTCTTTATAAGAAAATTACAATCAAAGAATCCAAAACCATTAAGAAATCAGTAGGCAGGATTAGAGTAAGATCCTCTATTTCAACCTGGTAAGCCCTATTTAACAAAGCTACTCTAATTTCATGCACTTTATTTGCTTACTCTACTAATAAAAAAGGACATCCCACCTCTTGTATGGAACTGTTTTTCAAATTACAAAAATAGGGATGGCTTTGCAAAAAAAAAACCCAAACAAACAAAACAAACAAACAAACAAACAAAAACCAACAACAACTTGGGTTACTCATAGGAAGCAGCAGTGAAGTGGGAAATAGGAGAAATAACCATATTTTAACTGAATAGAATTGACAAAGTAAAGCTGATGGGAAACCTAAAAACATGAAAGGGAATTGGCTTATATTCAGTTTATGACTTGTATCTGACCATTACAAAGCAGTAAACCCACAACATTCTACAAAGCACAATTCAAAAGCAAAACCTGTTATATTTAGGAATATTAAAAAACCTCAAAATTGCCTCCAAGTCAAACTTCATAAACATGTTTTTTAAAATACAGTAACCACAGAGTTCTATAAATGGTGTTGCATATTATATGGGTTTAGTATTTGGTCACGGTTTTCTTCATACTTTTCTATCATTTTCTGCATGTCATGGTCAGCTCCAATAACCTTGAAAAGAAAAACATGAACATTAGAAATAACTGACATCATAAAACATGGTTGCTTTTGAGCAAAATGGGACAGGACTACTACTGAAGCCAAACTCTCAGAAATCTGTCCAATTAGCTTCTGTTCAGAATTTGGCATTCACTGAAAAGCTACGTCTGATCCTGCAGACAATCACAGCAAACAGAACCTCAAATTCCAACAAAGAGATGGAAGTCCAAACTTTTATGCTATACACTATGGATAAATGTAAACATTTTTCTGAGGTTTTACTTCTCCAAACGTTATTGGAAAAGCAGTTTTATTTTCTTTTACCACTAAATAATGCTCTTAATATTTGAAGACTACAATCCTCCGTATGCCTAATGGGTTATAACCACAATAATACTCACAAGCACTGGGCAGGAAACTTCAAACAGAGTATGTTTAACAAGCCACTCTTCATAGAGCTGATGAATAGCTTCTAAATATTCCTAGAAGAGGCATTCAAATAACACATATGGCCAGGGATAAAACACACACTGCAATTTTTATACATTTGGTAAGTAGTTAAGAATTACATATAAAAGCCAGCATCAGATACTACCATTAACAAAAACAAGAAGCATCATAAGGTTTCTGGAAAAAAAATAATTCCCAGTATGAGGTTTTATTCCATGAAGAACCTCAAAGACCCAGCTTAAAGGAGCACAGGGCTCTCTGTTCCTTTTAAGATCAAGAACCACATTTCTCTCCCATAGGTATAATACGGCTCAAGATTTTACAGAGAGAAATTCAACAAAGAGAAGGACAAAAAGGGCAAAACTGCAAAGAATATGTATTGAAGTCAGTTTCTGTGTCAAAACATTTTCGAAAACTTTCTAGTTCACTTTCTAACTCAATTTCCTCTAAAAGCTCTTCTGCCTGTCTTCAACTATTAGGTTTTGTTCACAGAGACTATTATTTAAGATTTGTTCATTCCTTATTGCTTCCCCCCACCCCTCAATAGAGCCGTGAAGCAACACAATGAATCTTGACATCCATTACAGTGAGGATTTATTCTCCAAGGCAAAATTTCACATGGCCCAAAACTGAACTCTTTGTACATAACTTTGCCAAACAATTCCTTCTGCTGAACTACCCAACACTAGAGATACCTTTGTAGCACACAGTATGTTTTTGGTAACAACAGTTATTTCTGGTTAGGCTTTCCTTAGAAGAAAATTTGTTTAATGAAGGGCCATTCTGTAAATTGTGACACAAAGTGATCATTCAATTACTGCCATTTATTTTTAAGCAGATTCCCACACTAAAAATTTTCAAGAAGTTGCTTCTTTTCAGACACAGAGACACTTTTCATGCATAAACATCCTGGTAATAGCAGATGACAGAAACTGCCCACATAAATCTTCATCACCTGCATGCACAGGTATTTGTGCCATTTAATGATACAAAAGCAATTGCCTTTTTATACCTTAGAGAAGATTAAGAGTTGATTAATACACCACTTGAACAGCTGTAGCACACAGAATACTAAAACAAAACGCTTGGGACAGATAGATAATTTTTTTAAAAGTAAGTAAAAATCAAATACTAAAGTTTTAGCTTGCAGTAGAAAGAGCTGGACCACATTTTGGCAATAGACTCAGGATATTATTTTAGTATTTAGATTAGAATCAGTATGTTTTTAAAGCTCATTGTAACCACATATATTGAAGGAACTTCTTACCAGAGGAATGATCTTTTCCTCTTCTCTGCATCTTCTCTTTAACCTCTCATAACAAACTTCAGGAGAAGTCTGCAGATAAACTGTCATAAAAAATAAGTAGTTATGCTTAAGGATCAGCTTTAAAATCAAAGAATAAACTTATTTCAGAAGCTACAGAAGGAAAAACATCTGACTTGGGTATCATCACTTAACATCCCCTTTGATGTTACTGTTAATCAGTCCATGACCAATCCACAAATTCATGCTGTCTGGCGGTGCACATTGCAACCACTGTTATACTGAATAATGTGATTATTTATGACCCAAGAAACAAGAATTATTTTTTCTCCTATTAAGGAAACCCACAAACATGCCCCTCCAAACCCCATCAAAATTTTACCTATCAAATCAACTGAAACATCAGTGTTGTTCTGGATCCAGGCAAACCATTCAGTTAGGACAACATAATCCACCTCTGGCATTTTTCCGCTAAACAAACATAAAAGTCATCACTCACTGAACAGTATTCACAGATCAATTATAAACTTTTTTTTTTTACCTGACCAGAATTACTCCAAATTTACTCCAGCATGTGTGAAATGAAAACAAGATCAGTATTATGCCCACCCAAATTGAAGGCTTTATAAAGCATTGTTTATACAAAAGAATTAAAAAAAAAAAAAAAAAAGTAGTACTTACTAACACAAAGTTTCTATTATTAACAGCTACAAGCATTTATTATTTTTCCCCACTACATTTAAAAAATAATTACTTGGTGACTAAGAAGAAAAGCATTATTACCATGTTGACATTTATACAATAACAACAAATTAGCATCAATGACGTTTATTGCTTAACTGCTTGATATCAGGATCATTTCAAAGATAACTGAACTACTGCAGTGCTGTCACCAAATAGGCTTGATTTCCTAAGCAGAACTGACAGTTCACTACAGAAGCCACAGTAAAGAGCCATGCACAATTAATGACACAGTGTAAATAAAATTTATTCCCACTGTAAGAAATACTTGGGGAAAGAGTACTGAAATATTCAACACACTTAATTTGACCTCTGCATTGAGAGACCATAGACAATATTGGAGACAACTGTCCCAAAGTTATCTCAGTAATAACAATAATATATCAACAAACTTTTGTAAAAGGGAGTCTACAGAGGACATATTAAGAGTCAAATATTGTATTTTTATTGTATTGTAATTTTCACTTACTACTATATTCCTAAATAGTCAAATATTACAAGTTTTACATTATTTTGTCTTCAGAACTGAAGACACATACTCTACAATCTTTCTTAAATGCCTCTGCAATCGGAGTATCAAGAAAGCGATTAGGTTGAAAGGCTCCTGTCCTCTCTAGATGAATAATTACAACCAGTTGCAACATTTTAAATAGCACTAAAGATTCCACAGATTTCTAAACCTTTCTCCTGGAAACGTGCTCTGATTGCTGGCAAAACTGAGTAAAGATAAGCCAGAAAGGTACTTCCACTTAAGTATGCAAGAAAGTCAAACCCATATTCATACCACCTCCCTTCTTTATCTGCCATCCAGCTGAATATCTTGCCTCCCAAAGCACACAAGAAATGGAATAACACAATTCATACCCTGAAAGACAGATATATCCAGGTCAATTCTGCACTGACTTGCTCTGCAGACAACACACCTTTGTCCTCCTTGTGTCCCCCAGATAATCCTGTGAGGATTCTGGATCAGGCTCAAGATCCATAAAGATATAGGTTATGTAAAAGGCACAAAAGGGTGTTTTCATTTGCAAAGTTTGCTGACATTTGACTCGTACCAAGTAAAATTTTACTGCAAAGATTAAATATGAATGGAACAAGCTTCATATAAATAGCTATGAATTCAAATGGGACAAATTGAATTGCTGGTGCTTACCCTATAACATGTCAGACATACTCACGTGCACGCATTTAAAATTCTTCTATAGTTTTACACCTAATGTGTCTTTCAGTGCTAAACTCAGATGGAAAATTGCAGTAAGAACTTGGGACACTTGTGCATATCTCTGCATACCGAAGAAGCTCACAGCAATGGCTCACAACTTAAGCCTTCCATCATCGTCGTAAATATTACTCTATTACTCTCTCTGGAAAAAAGCCTGCAAAGCCAAAACACAAATACTGAGTGACACTGGGTCAAAGAGCTGGTATTACTGATATTCCCACAGCTCCTCATCCCTTGTTTAAGCTTAATCATTCTCCTTAAAGAGAAAAGCTTATGTAGATGAGAGATAACAAGGGATTCTTCTCCATCTTTCAGACCAGTAACATAAGCAATACTTCTCTTACAGAAAGCAAGCAGAAAATAACATCTGGTCTTTGCAGCATGCTTACACCCCATTCAGTCTGAGTCCTGTTTTGAAATAAAAAAATTCTGCTCTGTTTTTATCTACTTTTATTTAGAAAATACCCTCCATACAGCTATTTAACAATCCTTTTGCTGAAAATACCTGTTTGGGGTTTTTTTGTTTGGTTGGTTTTGTTTTTTGTGGTGTGTTTATTTTTGTGGGGTTTTTGTTTGTTTGTTTGTTTGGGGGTTTTTTAATAAAATTTCAAGATATGTCAGGTACATTTTGTTTTCCAGACCTTCTATAAGGCAGGCATAATTCAATTTCTACAAAAGCCAACCTCTCCTGTGTTCTCTGCATGTTGACTAACCTACACAAGAATTAGGATCACTCCCCTACAGAGACAGGAGATTCCTTATAGGAAATAGAAACAAGGAAAGAAAAAGCCTCTGGAGAATAAAGGATTTTTCATTTGCAAAGCCAATTTAACTACAGAATGATTTTTTTAAATTTTCATGCAGCAGTTGAACAAAAAATCCACAGCATGGGAAGCAACTGTTTTAAGACCTTTCCCCTGCCACAGGGCACTATTGTTCATCTACATATAAATATCAAGTGTAAAGTTTGTATTTTCTCTTTGTTCCTCTGATGGCTAAGACACCATCTTCTAATTTGTAGCCCTTAATACATCCACAGACTTTCTATATCTAATTATTCTTTTGTTATTATAGTCTTATGACTTCAGTAACTTCCATTTTCTGTGTATGCACCTGGTGTGCCCACAGGTGACAAGTGTATTCTCCAAATTTTTCTACACAAATATGCCAAGCTGACTGCCTCTTTAAACAAGCTATCCATTCTTTTGATCATGCCTGTATCTCAACTTCGCACCTGTTTCAGTTTAGTTCACAGAGCATGAGTTAGAAGTGTAAAAAGTAATGTTAAAAAGCTCTCATAAAAGCTGTTTACAAAAGCACCAATATTTCCATCTCCTTCCTGGAAAACCTGTGCCAGGTTCCAAGAGTCACATTTACTCTTCTGTGGGCTACACAATGTTAGCATTATTTTGTGATCAATTCTTAGTTATCTATCTATATATTTCTGCTTTTTGACTCACAATCTTTCATACTTTAGTTGAAATTTCTGTTGTTGATTCAACTGAATAATAGAATTTATCAGCATACCCTCAACCCTTCGCACCAAAGCATCAATCCGAAGGCTGATCCAACCCAAGTAACCTCCTTCCAGCCTGGTATGTCTGCTTTCATTAGCTCCCTTCAATGGTCTTTCCTACCTCATTACAATGCCAGCTTCTGCACTTAGGAATGATCATCCATTACAGTCTCCCAAAACATCCTTGATAAATACACAGTAACTTCAGTTCAGGTTGATGAGAATGCCTTTGTTCAGGGTGGGGAACATTACAAAACACAGTTACTAGCTGAGTTGTTGGTCACTTTACATTTTTGTCCAAAGGTTTAATTTTCTTTCCTTCACCATGTGTTCTGGAGGTATGCTAAATACTGAGGCAGATGAACAAACCTGCAGTTACTAAAATGAGTTTCCCTACCCCCTAACATGGCCTCTACAGTAGTTGTTTAAAGTCACAGGGCTACTGTCCCTACATTGCAATACCTTCTCCTAGCATGAGAGTTCACATGCTTTCAGAACTCTGAAATGGACTCTTTTTCTGCTATAGTTGTGGTTACTACTATTTCCACACTCCCATTATCATCCTGTTTTGTCTGATGTGTGCAGAAAACATCATATAAGTAGGCATTAGTTCTTGAGACGTGCAGATGACTTTTAATGACCTACAACACACAGGATAGGGCAGTGATCACACAACACAGAGTAAAGCTATAGAACTGCTTGCCATAGGATGTCCTGGAAACTGGAGTTTGACACAAGCTTAGGGGGAAACTGGACAGGTTCATTGAAAAGAAATTCCCCGTGGGTTACCAAATACAGGGAAAACACTGCCAAATAAGGAAATTATCATAAATGCTCACCCTGTTTTAACACACTTTTCAAGCACTTTTGGCCACCACTGGAGACAGGATATGAGGGTGGACAGGTGAACTTTTTTTTTTTTGCCTTAATGTGACTCAAAATGGTTATTTTCATGTAGCCCCATTTTTCCTTGTTTTATTTATAATCCTTTTACACACCCTTATATCATATTTTGGTTTGCTATTGGTAGCATCTAGCTGGTAGCATCTGGCTTCTAGCTTGCTGTAACAAAACAAAGCAAACGCCTTCTGTCCGACATTAGGAAGTGCTAAAGCCACAAAACATCTTAGATGCCCTTAAAAATGTTAATACAAAATTAATACATAGAGTTGACACAAGCAGATTTAGCCTCATGGCAACAAAGTTCCCAGTCTTTGAGACAAAAGCATTTTGTCTACAATTAAAGAAAAAAAAAGTCAGTAATTAATACTGAGAAAGACATTTCAGTACATTTCCACTGCATACAGACTGGGACAAATAATGTCTCTTTCTGATTGTGTCACATCTTACTGTGTCTCTCAAAATTCAAAGCAGTTCCACTAATGGACTAGGAGCTTATGTAGCATGGGTGCCATCTTGTGGCATGCAGCCATTCTCCCTGAAGACAGGGGCAACTTGTTTTGTCCTTTAAGACCAATGAAAAATCCACAAAAACCAACAATCTGTTACATACACCATCAACAAAACCTCAGCATTCTAAACAAAACAACAACAATAAAAACGAAGAAAAAACCACCATCAAATCAGTGCTGATCACTGCTTTATTTTAGTTAGTATGGGATGAGGAAGCTATAAATCAGCCAGGTAAGAAATGTGTTTTCTATTTCAGGCCATAATCTTTTTCCACAGAACAAAATAAACTGGGTTAGGCTTGATTGCTGTACCTCTGGCCCAAGACACCTGAAGGCAGGGCCCCGATTCAGAAAGTGACATTTAGAGACAAACAGCTCCTTGTTCCTTCTTTACTCCCTAGCCTACCAAGGTTTGCAATCTATTCTGATGCTATCAATCTTGATTCTGAGCAATAGCATGTGACTTGAGTTCCTGCTTGTCACTCGAGTTCCTCCTTGCAAGAAATGCCAACACTGGATGCTAGGTTGGATAATGCTATCTAGTTCTCTCCCTTCTAGAGTGTAACTTCATACCCTTATGGTTACACATTAGTATGTGTTTGCTTTGATTTAATCAAGACTTTTGTATTCAGCTGGAGAGCAGATAACTTGGATAAATGGTATTCTAAATATATAAGAGCACTTCTACAGAAGGCCTGGTGCATGTCCTACAGGTTTTATTCTACCAGTAGGCAGCACATCCCATACAAAACACATTGCTACTCCAACACAGAATTAGCAGATTTCACAGACCACTTTGATGCAAATTTCCAAAGAAATCATCAGTCAGTTATATATATATTTAAATTTAATTAATCCAAGAAAGTAAAGTAGAAAACTATACAACATACCTTCGATATAAATTTTCTACAAAAATGTATTTTGCACTGTGAATTGATCGTTCCATCATTCTTATGGGGGAAATCTACAAAATAAAAACTTCATGTTTGCCAAAGACTTGACATAGCTAAATTTATATAGACGCCAATTACAGACAAGACACTGATGTGTGATGATGATGAAGAGATTTGTCCAAGTCTAGCTTATAAGGGTTGTGCAAAAAGAGCGGTATTAGCTTCGGGAAGTAAAAATTCTGAGCAGGTACAAGGCACATGTTTTGCCCCTGGAGCATGTGTTGAGCCTACCAACAATACATATTGTGTGCTATAAAAAAAAAAAATCATACTTGTGCACTATAAAATGCACATACATGTGCACTATGAAAATTCATACTGCAGGATCAAAGCAAGAACACAAACAGCATCTCAACTTTTGGATATTAATTTAAAAAATTCTTTATTACTCATAACTGCATCTAATTATTTTTTAAATTAAAAAGAAAATATGTTTATTTACCATTGGTCTGGTATGCTGCTCCAACATTGTAAGCTGTATGTAAGTCTGCAATGTTATCCCCCATCTTGATGCATCTTGGTACATTAAGCCCTGGGGTTAGAGATGCAAGTGAGACAGACATTTTTGTTAGGTCAAAAGGCAAAAACAGTAAAGTTGGGTATTTAGCAGGCTTTTACATTACAACAGAATTACTTAGGGAAGTGCACTGAAACAGATGACACCATATTTGACAAGAACTAAGTGATCATTTGCTCTCCACAATACAGATGTAAGAATTACAGTTGTGATCCTTAGAGACAGAGGGGCACTTGGAACGCTCAATGAAGTCAACAGGAATTTGTTATTCTGCACCTGAACAGTCAGGACCAAGGCACAGCTCATTTGAGAGAGTTCAAGTATGTTTGGTAATTAAAAACAAACATATCTGCTACTCTATTTTTGTGTACTGACAGACTCTCAGTATACCCAGTCCATCCAGAAATACATATATGGTTCCAGTAAGTATGGTCTGGGCCTCAGGAAAGGTCTCTTTTAACGCAAACAAAAAAACGCTTCCCAAAAGATCCTGAAAGCATTTCTCAGATCTTCCACTCTGCTTACAAGCATCAGTCTATCCTGCAAAGCAGAGATCTGACTCAAAATAAAACAAGACTCAATGTCTATTTGGTGGGGTGACAAGCTTTAAGTCATCCGCATGGCTTCAGTCCACAGTTCTGACCTCCTCCTTTTCTCCGTGCCCAAGATCAGAAATATCAGGAAATATTCTAAGGGCACAGGCTGCTGTGATGATGTGTGACACAGCCAAGCATGCCCCACCCCTTCACTAATAATAAGAAAGTAGAGCATCGGCAACTCCTAGCAGGGAGAATTTACTTTTTCAGAGGAGCTATGCTAGCAGTGATCTATCAGGTACACATGTGGGCACGTGTGATTTGGGGTGTATCCACAGCATTGTGTTGACAACAAATGCCACATGAGCTTGAGCATAGATACCCATCTCAACCAGCAATGAGATTTTTGCAGGGAAGACTGACACCAGAAACCACTTCAATCATCCCAGCAAAAGTATATCTGCAGGAGCAGTCAGAGCCCTGACTGCTGTCTCCAAGCACAGCTATGACAAAGAGACATACTTGTGTGGAACAGCTCCAGGAAATGCTGACAACACAGAAGACAACAGAGCTCCCAACACCTCAGGGAACTGAATTTTCCTTTTCTTCAGCAGTCAGACAATATTAACCAATGAAATCCACCCCAAACTTTCTGTCATTCTTCCCTTCTTTGAAACAGGCATAAGTGGATGTAGAAACAACTGTCACACTCAGAGCTTACCTTTCTGTGAATTTCTTTAGGTCACAACCAATAAAAGACCCAGTCCTTGCCAAAACCACATTTTATATGCAATGTTTCTATTATATTCCTTTTTTAATCACATAAAAGATCTTTTTGCATCATGAAGCTTTATTTCTTGGTGTATGAGATTATGACCACAGCTTTTGTAACAGTTTTGGTAAGAAGTCCTCAAGCATATCCTTTAAAAGAACATTAACTGTAATTGTAGAAATATTTTCTGCCACTTACCAGGATATTGTGACCACGAACATTCCTCCACTTAGCCACCGGTTCTGTCAAAACCTTGTTAAAAATAATTACTTAATGTTAAACATGTTTTAGATTCAAAATACTTAATTGGAACCTCCAAGTCTACAACTATTTTTAACGAATACTCATTCAGTAAGTCAGAGTATCAAAAACTTCTATTGGAAAGTTCATCCCTCTTCAAAAAAAAAAAAAAAAAAAAAAGCCAAATCCAAACCCACCACCTGAATCCTGTAATACAAAAGATACTAGTGAACACTGTTAAAAATTTGAGACATATACAACTTTTTAGCATTTTTAAACCACCAGAATAAAACACTAGATTGATTACCTAACATGGATATTATTTCTTTTTTTTTTGAGTAAAAATCAGTACCATATAAGGGAAAGAATGGCTTAGCTGAGTACCAATTGCATTTCAATGACCTGCTTATGACCTCACAAATTAATTTTTCAGTGAATAACACTGGGCAGCAAAGGAAAAGAAGATCAGGCTGCTATCACATTACTTTTAATTTTATTTTTGTGTTCTCACAAACAAAATGTAGTCAAAACGTTTGCAAAATTAGTCAGAAAAGCTTCTACCCTGAATAGGTAAAATCAAGAGACTTATCTGATTCCAACAGGATCTAAACCTCCACTGATGGGATCTCCATTACATCACATCAGTATTTTTACAGCATTCCTTCTCTGTCTCTTCTTTGCTTATTAAAACATACATCTCAGGTTTAAATGACATGAACTAACAAACAGGCACGCCCAGACACAGCCAACCCCCATAGGTTACTGTTACTTTACAGAGGTACAATCTTTAATCCACAGTTTTTACTGACATGTTGGCATCCACTACTGTATTACATGTGATCTAAATGTCTCTTCTTCTACTTTTATGTGACTATAAATAGCATGGGGAAGTGCACTGGTCAGTGCACTGGCTCACAACCTTAGGCTCATTCTCATTAGCCTAAGAAAGGACAACACTTCCAAGTTAACTTTCAATTTTGTCAAGACAAACAATTGCTTAATTATGTAAATAAAGACAAAGAAATGTACATCCAGTACCTCAATGCTGGTCGTTTGTGCAAAATAATCCAGGCATGTTGTTTTCCCACTTGCAATGTTCCCCTCAATACATATCTGAGGAAGAACAGTATCACCCTTAAAAACCCTGCTATCGCACAGCAGTTAATTACATGTGTAGAAATACATTCTTTCCATACCAAGATTATCATTTCCTCATAATGCAAATAGATTATTTTATAGGAAGACATTGGGGATCCGTTTGGATTCTGTGACTCCCCACAAACCACCACATTTTCTCTCCCTGACATACATAACCCAACCATCTCTTTGCCAGGCAAGGGGCAGCCCCTCGGTACTCCTGCAGCCAGCTGCCTGCCCCGCTTCCAGCTTCCCAGTGCCTTCCTGTGGACCCCAAGATTTTCCAAGGGTCATCTGTAGGGATGCTGCTCTTCCACACTGACATCCCATAACTCACCTCAGTGACTTCAACTTAACTCTCAAAATAAATGCCAGCTGAAGTATCGATTTCAGTATCCATTAAAGAGATAGCTAAGTCTTAAGATGCAGTAAATCGTTATATTCAGAAACCTGACCATTAAAATAAACTAAGAGAATTTTGTTTCATCTGTATTGAAATAATTTATAGCTTTAGGTAATTAGATTCCGAATACAAAACCAACTTCACGGGCAGGGTCGTACAGGGCAACTGCAAGACTACAGACACAATGCTGAACGCAAACTGACACTTGCCCCTACAGAACACTGCATTCGCACAAATCCCTTGTGACTTTATTGTAATTTACAGAACTCGGTAAGTGTAGTAGGTCTGCTCCGAATAAGACCCAGTAACAGATCCAACACATCACTCAGCAAACCAGCTACATCCAGTGGTTGCCAATATGCTCAGGTTATAATAACAGATTGCAGGCTTTACGTAGTTTTCTTAACAAAATGCAAATACTTACAACTGTCTTTCTATCATCTTCTTTTATCAGATGTTTATCTAGAATGGAAATAAACAGGAGTTACAACCTAGAAGGAGGTCTTTGTAACTTACACTAAGCTTTTTAATGCGAGCTCCCCCATGAAGTTTCTAAGTTCTCTATTACTTAATATATTTGCTAAATTACCAATCTTTAAGGTTTTAGGAAACGACTCTGTTATGTAACAGACATGTGACATACAATGCCATAGTTTTAGCTTAAACTATGTGTTATCCTCAACACAACAAAGACTGAAATGGTGAGTGCCTACACGCACCCTTCCAGCAGATTTTTGTTACACTTAACTGCTGCTCCTCAGTTACTTTCTCCTGGAAAAAAAAATGAAAGGCCAGCCATAGTGTGACACCCACTGGCTTTGCAGACCTAGCTGCACAGTGGGTAAAGATGAAGACTTCAGGACACCTCCAAGACAAACAATTTAGATTCCTTCCATCTCAAAGATGCCTATATAAAACTTCTGCAAGCAACACTCATATTACTAGACCTTTAACAAACTACAAGACAAAAAAAGGGCAGTTTTGGCACCCCAGCCCTGCCAGTTAGGGACCACAAAAAGTATCAGGGCTACGAAGCACATCAGAAGCAGCAGGTTTGCTAAGTCCGAAGAGGGTAAGGGGAGCCCGGCTGCTGCCGTGTGAAAAGAGCCGGTGGCTTCTCGCACGCCGTAACCACAGGGGCATATTAAAAAAACAAATGAGCGATGCTCCGCGATTTCCCGCAGAACCGCCACCTGCCGCTTGCCGTTCGGGAGGCGACGAAGCAGGAACGCGTTCAGGGAGCGGGCGTCGCCGCCCCAGCCGCCCTACCCTTCCCGTCTCGTCCCTTCCCAGTGCGTTGCCCACCGCGGCCCCGGCCGCCCCTGCACACCCCGCCCGCCGACTTACAGCCGCCAGAGCCGCTCGGGCCGGGCCCGGAGCGCAGCACCAGCCCGTCCGCCGAGGAACCCGCGGCCGCTCCGCCCGCGCAGACGGCCCCGGGTGCGCCGCTCCCTGCGCCCCGACGGCCCCGGGCCCCGCGCAACGCCGCGGGCCGCGCCCAGGCCGCCCCCAGCCGCCACATGACCCATCCCCGCCGGCACCGCCGGCACCGCCGCGGCCCCAACCCGCTTCCGGCCGCTGCGCACTCACTTCCGCTGCCGGGGGAGGCCTGGGGCGCGGCGGGGCGGGGCCGGGCCGGGCCGGTTCCGGTTCCGGTCCCGGTCCCGGTCCCGGTCCCGGTCCCAGCGCCAGCGCCAGCGCCAGCGCCAGCCCCAGCCCCAGCCGCCATGGCGGTGGTGGACAGCGGTTTCCCCAGCTCCCCGCGGGGCGCCGTCAAGATCGCCCGCGCGGTAGGCACTGAGGGGAGCGAGGCGGGGGCGGGAGGCGGGGCGGAGCGGCGCTTAGCCCCCGCTAACCCCTGTTACTCTGTCCGTCCGTGCAGCTGGTGGCGTTCGTAACGTTCCTGTGCTTCCTGGGCTCCCGGTCCCGCGGGGCTTACACGGCGCTGGCCGCCATCGAGGTGGTGATCACCGCCCTGTTCTTCCTGCTCTACCTGCTAAAGCTGGATAAGAAGCTGAGCTGGCTGTTTTGGCCCCTGGCTGTGAGTAGTGTCTGGGCTTTTGAAGGACGGGATTTCACCTGGTTTGCGATTGCTTGTTCACAGGGGTTATTGTCAATCAGGCAGAAAGTTGAAAACAGTGTTTCGGTGGCGTCAAGCCCGTTTTGCTGGGCAGAGGTGACTCTTCCTTTGCATCGGTTTCACAAGAGCTGGCTTAGAGTGCTCAGCAGCCCCACCTGTCATGAGCATCATTTGCGGGACTTTGTAATACTCTACTTTCCCTCTCTCACATCACAAATTAATCACACACCTTCACTTACATATTCACGAGTTCTCATTTTACCTCCCTTTCTTATATTTGCTGCTTTAGTCTGTCAAGCATAGGCAAGTTGCATAAATTTGACTAGGAAAAAAAAAAAAAGGTAAAATGAGGGAGCTTTATCAGAAATGCTGTTTTTAACATCAAACCACTGTGTGTCAGTATTGATCTTACATGGATATTAGTGTAATTCCAGTTTCATGGTAAACCTGCAATTTTTATTGGCTCATAAAATATTGAAAGCTACTCATTCTCTTCAGGCATGTATTTCAGAATAAATATTTTGCTTCCATGGGCTGTTTCAGGATATTTTCAACTCGGTGATGGCAGCGTTGTTCCTCCTCGTTGTGTGCCTTTTTGCAGTCATAGTCAAGACCAACAATGGGACGCTGGCTGGAGGAGTAAGTAGGAAACTTATTAACAAATTTCAATTCTTAGGGCAGACATGATGTGAAGCTGTTGTTGATAACGTGATA
Source organism: Megaceryle maxima (assembly GCA_024605025.1). Lineage (NCBI taxonomy): Eukaryota > Metazoa > Chordata > Aves > Coraciiformes > Cerylidae > Megaceryle > Megaceryle maxima. Next base: position 9,334 of record JANHGN010004736.1, on the reverse strand, counting down.
AGACCATGAAAATAACTTTGTCATGGAAGAACACAGGCAGAAGTCACAAACAAAAGTGAATGCACATTCAATGTATGTCATTAAAAAACATAGAATCCTCTAATCACTACTAGTATAAAGTTGTTACTAGATTAAGGAGGAAGTACTAACACTGAAAACTCCCTAGAGTTTAAATAACTTCAGGAACTTGCATTTGCTTCCATAGCTTGAGTTCTAAGTGGGAGAATCCATAGCTCTTTTAGGACTATCCAGTTTGGTTACACTATTTAAGAAGAAATGCCTACAGTCCTGCTAAAAATAGTTGAAACTTTTTAACAGACATGCTGGGACCTCCCTCCTAATACGTATTTTTTCTGACACAATCTGAGAAAATATGATAGTTGAAAAGGTTTCTTATACTATGATTGTAAGATTTTGGGGTACTTAAGATCAAACCAGTTTCATAGTTTAAACAACTGGTATTTTTAATTAAAATGAAAACTAATTAACATTAATGAACAGTAAGAAAGGAAAAAAAGCTTAGTTTTGAAAGTATGACAGTCTCCTGAAGTACAAAATAAGCTAAAATGTCACAAGCGACCGCAAGAAACCCAGAACTTGCCACAGAAGTTTTTCACAATTAGCTTAAGAGATGATGAGGTGGGAAGCGGTAGACACTGGAATGAAGACATTGCCATGTCTTTGCTGCCAGTGACATCCTAAGCAAAAGGAGACTATGGGAGCTGACCAGCTATGCTGGAATATAACTTACATTCTCCGTTGTGAAGTTAACAAATTAAGTTATGTTGAAAGCAGGAGACTGAGCAGGTGATTTAGAAAACAAGTTTGGTCAAAATGTGTGATGTCTTCAGCACTGGAAGAAACAGAACTGCCCCTTGGCCTGTGCTCCTGCGTGCAAACTGCCTTGAACTGTGCTCTCCTGAAAAACTTGCCTTAGCGTTACTCCCCCAGATCAGATAATTTTAAAACACACTTGCATAAAAATACTTGTGTGCATGTGGGATCCGGCTGAAGGGCAAGAGCTGAGCAAGTTAACTCAGTGGCCATTTTGCAGACACGTTTTTCCCAGTTGCCTGCATGAAGTTGCATGTTTCCCATTCACAGCTTCAGAGGAGAGGAGCACTTTTTTTTTTCCTGCTAGGCTTGCTTCCACAAATGTTGCTGACTTTTCTCCAGGCCAGCACTATTACTTAAGCAGTCCTTAAAGAAACAGAAGGGATTTAATTTAGGATAAAAGAAAGCATTATCTGGCATAATTCAGCATTACCTTAGCTTTCAAGAAGAACTCATTGCCTCCAAAGCTTCACAGAAACATCAGATACAGACAGGGTGTAAATATGGATGTTACTTAATTTATCAGCTGTCTCACATCACACACGTATTTAGAAGGCCAGAAGCAAGTTAGGAAGATGTGTTTACCACTTCCTTGAGGAACTATAGAGGAGTCACTATAGTAAAATAGAGATTCTACAGGGAAGTTAACATTATTGTCATTTTTTATAGGTGCTTGGTCTTGTATTGCTTGTTCTCTGTGTTGTCGATGCAGTTCTTCTTTTCCAGAAGATCAGCCTTGATGGACCAAGAGAAAGGACGACTACTGCAAAATAAGATTACAGTTGTAGTAAAAGGACAATTTCTTTATTGATGACTGTTATACTGTTGTCTTTTGAAGAATTTGTATTTTCATGTGTTCACTTTTTAATTTCTTGTGCATTTATGTACATTTTTTAGAAGCACTGTTTGTAAGTTTTCTTACATTTGCAAATGTAGCTTCAGTGTTGCAATTTCACCAGGATAAGCTTCATAGAAAATGGCCCTATTTTTCTAAACTTAATTACTTTTCACCTGTATAAAAGTTAACTTCATAATTGCCTTTTTCTCAAATAAAAAGAAAATACAAATAGGCCTACATGCATTATTTATTTATTAAGTGCACTTATAGTAAAAACTACTTGATTTGATGTACCACTAAGCAGCTTTAGGAACAGATGGGGTTTTTTTCACCCTCACGTGTGTTCCTCATTCCATAGATGGGCCTCCTGGCTGATGGCTGTCTCGTGCCATGTGAATGCTTTATTGCTAAAGGATTTTAATCCTTGAATTTTCATTTTTATGTTCAGAATAGTACTGAAAATAACCGCCCTGCCTCCGGGGTGTAACGCAATCACTACAGCACTGTAGTTGTGAGAGGGGAGTTTGTGTTAAAACCCTGCTTCAGATGCTGAGGTGCGCACGGCGCCGGGAGAGCGCTCCCGGGCGGGCCAGTGCCGGAGCCGTCGATGACGGGAGGCAGACGGGTGGACGCGCCGGTCGCAGCACACGCACCCCCCGCGTCTGTGAGGGGTAGAGACCGCACGGCGCGGAGCGGGGGGCTGGGAGCGGCAGCAGCCGCCCCGCGTCTCGCCAGGTCTCGCCAGGAGAGGGACCTGGGCCACCCGCCCCTGCGGGATGCCGGCCGGCAGCTGCCGTTGCGGGGCGGCCCGGGGCTGGGTCGGGCTGCGGGGCAGCCGCGGGAGCCGCCCCTCGGGGCCGCCCCGAGCGCTCGGTTGCCACCCTCCAGATTTGGGGATGCTGAAACTTTTTTTCACGTTTCCGCAGTGTCACGATTTCCGCTTCCCTCCTTCAGGGGGAAAAAAAAAAAAAAAAAAAATCAGAAGAAAACCAAGAACCCCGACGCCCCGAGCCGCCAGAGCTACTCGCAGCTATGCAGGAGCCCGAGCCCGCGGGGGCTGCCGCCCCGCCGCCCGGGCTGCGCTCGCTCCTGCCCCCTCGGGAGTTCCTCTGCTCCCGTAAGGGCCAGCTCCTCCTCGCCGAGGCGGTAAGGGCGGCGGGCAGCCCCGGGGCGGGGGGGGGCGGAGAGGGGCAGTCCCCCTAGGCGCGGGGGGACTCGCACGGATCTGGGGGGCTGGCGGGGCCCGACGGCAGGTCCTCGACCCGGAGACCAAGCTCCCGTTGAGGCCGGGGGCTCCGGGAGTGTCCCCCCCTACCGTGCCGGGTACCTCCAGGGGCGGGCGGTGCTAGCGGGAGCGGTTCTCCCGTTGCTGGGATGAACAGACCTTTCTCGGTGTCGTTCGCCTGGCCGGCTGCAGCGTGGCTGGGAGCCGAGGGAGAGCACAACTGCGGGGAAAATCAGGGAAACAGCCCTACTAACGTGGGGGAAACCTCAGGGCTTAAAGTTCATAAAGAGCACGTTAGGAAGCCAAAATCCCGCGCCTTAACTGTGCTACGCTTTAGTTTAAAAGAGCTTTGTTTTCGTTTTAACCTATTTGCAGTACGAATCCACTAACTACTACTGACCAGATTTACAGTACCTCCTAGTGCCATGGGGGAGGCATGGTTTCCTGACATACTCGGGACAAGCTGTCTGGTAAAGATCTAACTCATTCATTTATGACATGCGGCATTATACAGGGGACTACAATCTTGCAACTTTTGTTGCAAGTGCTCCAGCAGCTGTTTGTCCCTGACTTTACAGGGGGACACACTTGCTCACTGCTACGGAGCCAGTTAGCTTACTGGGAAGGTACCAGTAATCAGAAACCAGCTTAGTTTGTCAAATGAAATGCTGCCCCCCTAAAAATACACTGTCCTTTTTCCTTTAGGTCTAAGTTCTGACATCAGGGCTGATGGTAATTACAGGCCTTCGATTCTCGACATAACACATTCTGGTACATTACCTGTGAAGGCTTAAAGCCTGACACATGAAATAGTACCCACCTGGCAGGGAAAGAGAAAGCTTACCCCCATGGGTACTAGGTATTTGATGATCAAAAGTAGTACCTAAAGAGAAAGTTGTTTGATTGAAATTAGGCCTTCAACATCATTTATACTAGGCATAAAAGTTTTAAACACTGTAAGTTCTCTGTAATTTTAGCTGGAGTTTTGACAGCAGGTAGTCAAATATCAGGACAGCCTGAGCTAGTAGTCAAGTTCAGGGAGAGCCTGTTTAGATGTGTAAGGTGTCTCTGGCTATCTGTGCAAGCTCAGAGAGGAAACAAGAAAATTGAAGCAAAAGAAAGGCAAGTAACAGGCGGAACCTGACCAGCTTTTCTCTATCAGCCCTGCTGCAGACAGCATGCGGAACAGCCAGGAGATGGAGACTGGCTTTGAGAGGAAAAAAACATTCATTTAGGAGATGAGGATGGCTTCTGTGGAGGGGGACACAGGCCTCAGGCTGAGTAGCAACAGGCTACAGGTGTATCAGCTCCACCAAAACTGCTATAAAAATTCCAGGTATCCCTCCATTACTCCATACAGCATCTGTAGTACACAGAAACCACACATTTAGGAAATACCAAAGCCCAACTAACTTTGCTCCTTTGGCGTGTTTTTTTTTTATTACATACTATGACATATACTGGAATTTTCTATGCTAGGTTACAACCAGTAAATTACAACTTTCAGAGAGCCTGGCTTTTTAACATCTCTGAATGATGATGTATTTGACAAATACTGTTTTGGTCATGGGATCTTTTGTTGTCATAGAGAAGTACTGATCGTGCCTCCGTGGAGTAATAAAAACAGCTCTGTCCTGACAAAACAGGGATTTATCCTTTGTAAGGCCACTCAGGGTTTCCCAAGGGTTTGGCTGTCTTAAAGCAGCTCCGAAATCTCATCTGTGGAAACTGCAGTGAAGCTCTGTGTGCTCCTTGCAGGCCAGCCCACGTGCTTAGGGTGTCATTTCCTGTCAGAGGGGAGGCAGCAGTAGTTTGTCTCCAGTTGTCTCAGCTTTGCCAGAAGGAATCTTTGAAGACAACACAGGCTTCAGAATAAATCCAGTCTGTATACAATTAGAGAAATGCAGTGCCAACTAATTGAAGATGAGTCCAAGTTAAATCTATCATAGTTTAAATCTGTGTTTCAACTTCAGCTTTGCATTTCTTGTCTTGAATGTTTGGTTTTTCCTTTGACACAGTACTAATGTGGAGTGGGGTTGGGTTCTGCATAAATGTACATAAATAATATTCATGGGATACAGATTTTGAATAGTGTCTTTTGTTCAGAAACAAAATGGGGTTCTCATTATAGTTACCAGATACCTCTGTCACATTATTTTTCCTCTGTCTTTAAAGCCATGAAAGTACTGACATCTCTGCAGGTAGAGCAGAAGTTCTGTGTTCAGCTACAGAAAACGCCAAGTCATTTTTTTCAACATTCAAAATGCAAACTACCAAATAATGAAAAATATATTACCACTGAAGCAAAGCAGTAACTTGCAAACATATCCTGACTGGTGTAGATGGCTATACGTCTCTTTTTTTCATCTGTGGCAGAAAGGAAACAGGTTGGATTCAGCAAATTCCCTTGAGCCCAGTGACTGTACTGGCTGTGGTGGAGTTGGTAGGAGTAACCTCATTAAAAACTCTTGGTTTGCCCAGTAGAAGTGTCTGGCAAGTGATCGGTTTAGCTGCCATAAGTTATAGCAGACCAACTCAGACTTTGTAAATTAAGCCAGTTGCCACACTCACACTAGCCTGTTCCTTTCCCTTGCACTGCTGGAGGCAGCTGGGAGCACTGGTGTCTGCAACACAGCTCAGGGCATCCCAGGGAAGGTTGCAAAGGCTGCACTGGGAGCATGGGAGCTCCAGCACTGCCAGTGAGGACTGCTTTGTTCATATTGAAGGAAACTGCTGTACCCACTTTTTAAAAATAACATTTAGACGCATTTTCACATGAAGTGAGTATGGATCTTCACAACATTCAGGTGCAATTTTCATGTTGGCATGTAAAAAACTGCTTTGTGGGCTTTAAGGTCTGAGCATTCTGGTACTTCCTCTAGAACAAGTTAGGCTGGTGATGAAGCTGATTACTGCTAGAAGCTTAATTATAATCTCAAATTCTGTTCAGAGAAGGAAGTTCCCCCTTCTGTTCCTTTTCCTTTTGATCTTCCTGCCTTATTAATTTTTTATTCCACCTGGGATAGCTACACAACCACAAAGCAGCAGTAACATCAAGTACATGTATAAGCTTTGCTGTTTCTTCTGATCCTATTTATTCTCACTGTCTTGCTTCTCCATTTTCTAATTACCATTTTTTATCTCACAGGTTAGAGTTTTTTCTCTTTTTTCCTTTCTATTTTCTCCCCATACCATTATTCTTCTATGTATTTTAACTCTTCTTCTCTTAAGCTACTAATTTTTCCTAAATACTCAAGCTGCTGTCTTGAAGGTCAGCATCTCATGCATTCTCTTTTCCTTTAGAGATGCATTTTTCAGTTCTCTCTGTCCTGTGATGGAACCATTTAACAGCCACTCTCATACCTGCCACCAAAGCTTGTCCAGCCAAGATACACATTTATGCATTCTGGTTCTCACCCCAGCTGTTTTCCTGAAATTTTTGTGACTGGTGACTACTTTAATTGGCATCTCCTTAGTCCCCTGAAGCCAGTATGCAGTGGCACTGAATATTTTTTTAATAAACATGTAGTATGACTATGTAAGGTTGTCCTGTATAAAGCTATGTCAACTTTGTGGTCGCACAAACAATGTAAAAAGAATTGTGCCTGTTTTTCTCCTCTTTTCCAGTCTATCTTCTGTTTTTTCAGTCTTCTCTGAACTGACCTTCATAACTGAAACTTTCATCTGCCCTGTGTAAAGCCTCCTTTGAAGAAGACCCCTGGGCCCTTCTCTGGGTCTGTAGCCAGAAGGTGAGCCTTGAAGCTAATTTGGGAGGAAGCAAGAACCTCACCTCCATGACAAGCATGATAGAGAAGTGATGGAATAGCAGAGACCACTGAGTGATTTACTTTCTCTCTCTGCAAACAATTAACAAAATGCATTCTTGTCCAGAAGAGATCACCTCTAGACACTTAAAACTGTTTAAGCAAACCTGTTCTTTTCCATGGAGCAGGCATTTGAGCACGCGGAGCAGCGAGCAGAGGGCACTGGGGCATGTGTAGTAGCATGCAATGATGTCAGGCACTTCCCAGCACCCACATTGTCCCTGACAGGCTGCAGTGGGTCTTTTCTCCCTGCGCAGTGGATACAAATGCCTGCACGCTCTGCCGTGACCTCAGCACTTCAGCAGTCCTCCCTGCCTTAAGAAGCACAGTGCTCTCTAACCATTGTAACCAGTCTTTATACTTTAAATTGCAAGTTGGTTATATGATAAATTCTTAACTTCATAATGCTTGGCCACTTTAAGAAGTCCAGCAACAGAATATTAAGTAACAATTACATGGGAGAAAATTACTTTTTGAAAGACAATACCAAAGAAGTTCCTTTAAACAAGAAAAAGTAATCTCTAGTAGTTCTTTCTCTTTTAGGTACATTTCCATTCCCACAAAAGATGCCCAATGAAAAAATCAGGCTCTTTTTGCCACATTTTTTTATAGCTTTACGACTGCCAGACTATGAAACAACACTGTTCCATTCTTCACTGCACTAGGGCTTTCTGCATCCAAATAATCCACAGTGAAGCTGAAAACAATCACACTGACCTTTCAACAGCAGCACGGGAACAACTCAGACTCCTAACTGCTATCAATGCCAAGGGAAAAAGAAACCTCCACGTAAATACAAATGGACAAACATGAAAAAAACCCTACTTCCCCCCAACCCTTCTCTGAAATCACCTTTAAGCATGCAGCTTCAGAAAAAAAAAGGTGCCAAACAAGTGTGATGTGCAGTGCATCATCTGACGACCTTTAGAGGGGACAGGCTACGTCTGAAGGTTGCTTTTGAGTTTGTCATTTTTAGGGCAACTTTCAGTTTGCCAGATATTTGTCTCAAGGATGTGAAGTCTGGAAAAGTAAATAAGTAGGTGTTTATTATTTCTGTGTATGGACTAGCACATCAGTGTTTGTACTGTGGGAGGAGAGATATATTTTTTAAATTACCAAAGTTTTAGGTGACATCAAATGCTTCAGTTATTAGCACTGCACTTAAATGGTCCGACAAGATAACAAGCTACCTACTCACTTTAGTAATTCAGAGGAGCCAGTAAGAGATAATATCCAATACTGTTCAGGGAGTCCATGCACTCCACTTGTCAGAAGGAGAAACGAGCTCTGAACAAAGAGAAATGAGAAACATAGTCAGGAGCTGACAGCTTTGTGGGCTCTTGTATTACACAGATCTGTCCCCAGGTTACCATCCATCTCAGGGCTGTGACATAGAGAGCAGGGAGATGAAAAAAAACAAAAACCAAAAACCAAGCTGTAGCCATCACCTGACAGAGCCTTCAGGCATGTCCTTCCTTTTGTTTCTCTTGCTCTTTCCAATGCCTGCCTGCCTCCCTCTCCAGCACCTTCCAGCCTCACTTCAGTGAAGGCTGTAGCATCTAAAAATACCATCTTTCAGACCTCTGTTCTCAAAATCTAGTCTACTATTTTATAGGTGTGTATTTTACATAAAAATCTTCCTTGGGCCTTTTCAGTCTCTGAATGCCTCCAACACGAGGAATGATGCTTAACTGGAGAGCAGTTATCACACCTCATGCCACAGTCTCTCCCTTTTACTATTATCATCCATAAGCCAATGAAATCAAGGAACTTCTTGCAAACGTTTGAGTAAGTAACAGGTTTGTTAACTAGATCTTAAAAACAGACAACTAGTATTTCCCCCGATGCCAGCTTCTCTGGATCAGACCTAATTATAAAGCTGAAATGCTCAGACTGACCCTTTAGACTCTTTAGCAACTGACCTTGCACCCAAGCAGGAATCCCAGTGGCACACTAGCACTGGAGCAGGAGCCCCTTGGCATGCTCTTGCCACAGAACAAGTTTCTGTTTGCACTCTGAGCCTTGTTACAGTGGGGTCTCAGGCACTGCACTGCTTTTCAAACCACATAGACCTGCTCAAGGCCATCCTGGTGAAGACAGCAGGAACCATAACTTGCACAAATTCCCATAAGACTGATCTTATGAGAACACAAAGGCTCTTTGTTTCACCTAATGGTGAGCACTTCTGACAGAAAAACTTTGTAGAAAGGCAGTGAGCACAGGAGTTACTGTATCAAACAGAATCAAGATCAAAGTGCTACTGTGCATCATGAACTTATATACCTGAAATTGGCCTCTCTACCTCCCCTCACTGCATTTAATCCTTTCATGACAGTTCTACAGACCTAGGAAGTTTAATTCATGTCTAATGCTCTACTATTGAAAGGGGGTTGGTTGGTAGGACCAATCATGAACCTGTCTCCTTTCTGACCTGTCAGCCTCACCTCTGTGCTTGGGAAGGTCATGGGGCAGATTCTCCTAGAAGGCCTGATCAGGCACATGGTGGACAGGGAGGTGATCAAGGACAGCCAGCATAGCTTCACTAAGGGGAAGTCCTGCCTGACAAACCTGGTGGCTTTCTATGACAGAGTGACTGCATCAGTGGACAAGGAA
>JANHGN010004730.1:0-26768 GCA_024605025.1 Megaceryle maxima | reverse complement strand
GAATCATAGAATGGGGGGGGGGGGGTGGGGTGGGGGGTGGGGAAGGGACCTTTGGAGATCATCGAGGCCAACCCCCCTGCCAGAGCAGGGTCACCCAGGGCAGCCCACACAGGAACAGATCCAGGTGAGGCTGGAAAGTCTCCAGAGGAGGAGACTCCACACCCTCTCTGGGCAGCCTGGGCCAGGCTCTGTCACAGTGAAGAAGTTTTTCCTCATGCTGAGGTGGAACTTCCCATGTTTTTTCAGCTTCCTTTGTTGTTGCAAGTCAGTAAACAAAATAATACACATTCCCATAGCAGATCTGCAAACACAGCATGAGTGAAGTGGGCACTTTAGCAGTCATTGTATCATCTTTAAGGAAATTATGTGTATTATGATGTGTATTATTTCCTAAGCTATTACTTTCAAAAGCCTATAATCATTCAAGCATTAACAACACAAACTAAAAGGCAAAGAAAAACCCCCATCAAGCAAACAAGAAAAAACCCCCATCAAGTGAACAAGAAAACCCTTTCAAATCTCTGTCCACTTCCTAAAATTAGCACGGTTATTGCTGAGCCTGAACCTGTTTTACCCAGTGGAGCTCAGAGCCAGTGTCAGAAACATGCAATCCCAGCGTTGTTTGCGTGAGAGAAGCTGGAGCCTGCAGAGATCTTCCCCGGGATGCTCCAGATCCCCACGGCGAGAACTAGGAGGGTAATCAATAGCTACTGATGCAGGAAAGCACAGGCACTGATAAACACATAACACTTACATCAGATACAGTTTTAATGCCCAGCGTTGGCTACACGTTAACGTTAACGTGCTACTTGCAAACAGGGATCTCATGTTTGCATTTTTCTCTCATAAAAGCCTCAAACTTTTTTTTTTTTTTTGCTTTCCTTGCAAGATTGTGCAGTAGTCTCTCTTCTGGCTTGCTAATAAAGAGAATAAGGAAGCCACAGAGGACTTCAAAGACTAATTTTAAGTGGCCTAAGGAGAGACTCACTGCAGGTTGTAGTTATTTTAAATTTTTGTTGCAGAAAAGAACCCTTTTAAAACGACTGATGACCAAACTTCTTCCTTCTTCCATCACCTTATGGCACAAGCAGATTGTATTTGTATTCTGTATTTCACTGCCCCTGGTTTCAGTGTCTGAAGCTTCCCCAATCGAACCGCTCTAATAATTGTAAAGGAAAATAAATGGCCACCTCGTATCCATGGACCTATTCCCAAAGCCCTTACTCAGAGCTCTTTCTTGAGCCCAGATTCATCACCAATGTGAGCAAACATTGAGAAAGACCTTCTGCTCAAAGAAGTGTCATCCCTCATTGCCTATTTTGCAGCGTCTATGGGCAGTCCACCAGGCCCTGGAAATGCTAGGTACTGTATTAAACTCTCTCTGCTTTGCCAAAGCAGAATAGCGGAGATGAAAAATTATCTGTCCCATTAGGAACAATCTGTGGTTCTCAGCCCTCCTGCTGAATGGCATTTCTGAAACTAGGTATTTGGGACTGTTTGGGGCTATTTTTACCTAAAGCAGGGATGGTTTATTTCAGAAAGCTCCTGCAATTTCTTTTTTTATACATGAAAAATACATGAAGTATAAACAGCAAAACAAATACTCTGCCAATATACTTCCTGTGAAGTAGAAAAATGCGTTAACCTCATAAATTATAGCGTAAGAAATATCAGGAGAGATGCAACCCCCATGCAAAGAGGGGAGGGGAGCTCTCCCCTCTCTCTCCCCAGCCCCACAGAAGCAGCCCCAGATCTGGACCCTGCCATCCTGGCAGATGTAGGGGATGATGCTTCAGATGGCCTATGGCACCACCTCACTCACACTCCCAAATTCCCTTCTCCTGTTCCTTTCTTCCAGTAACAAAATGCTCACGTTCCCAGTTCACTCCTGTAAGGTCCTCTCAGCTCCCAGCATCGGCCAGGGTGAGTTAAGGAGGCAAACTCCACGCGAGTGCTGTGCTTGGCATGGTGCTGGTGCTCTGAGCGAGGGGGACAAAGTGCTAAAATCTTTCCTTGACTTCTGTATCTATCTATGCCCAAAGAGAATCCCAAACCAACACAGGGTATTTTTCTGATTCTCCACGAGCCAGCTCTGCTTCAGCTGCCCAGAAGGGGTTTACTCATGCGGGGTCCTGTGAGGTCCCCTGTGCTTCATCACTCCCCAGCTCCTGGAAATCCTGCCAATTTGACTAATAAATGGAAAATAAAATTCCTGTCCACAAATGAGACTTGAAACTCTGCACAGAATCAAGGCCCAACAGCACCAGAAAACACCAGGATTTCTTAACTGGGGGAGCTGTATAGGAAGCCACCTTTGCCTTCTCCGCTGCTTGCTGGGTGGGATCCACGCGTTGCCGAACACCCCTCACAAGGATGGAAGGTCTGGTTGCCAGCCCAGGCTGCCCTCGGCTCTGCTGCCTTGCAAAGGAGCTGGAAAGCAGCAGAGGGGCTGCCTGCTGCGTGAGGGGATGGGACTGCTCCCCGTGGAGCCTCCCTAACCTTGGGTACCCACCGACGTCTTCTGCACGGAGCAAGCCTGCTGAGGAAGGCTTGGAGGTTCCTACCAGCTCGCAGGCAGATCAGGAGCTGGCACACAGTGATAGAAGGCTTTCTAAAAATAAAATTCTTCCTTTCTGGATGGAAGCACTCTGCCCAAATGTGTCCAGCAGACAGCTCAGGCCACTTTGGTGTTAGATCATTGAGAGGAAAAGTGGTTCTTCAGAAGATGCAGTTCAGGGTATTCCAAAACAAAGGCCACTGATGATATATCTGAACAGTGATCTGTAGCTAAATATTGTTCTGTGAATTATCTCTTCTTACAGCATCAACCATTCTTCTTTGCGTGTGTGTTTGTGCACGTACACATCCCCTTCTCTCAAAACAACCTCCCACACAATCTCCAGTGTCCTGAAATAGCAGTTAAATATGAACATCAAAGAGAAACTACCAACACAAGCCCTGGGAGCAATACACCAAATACAGAGAGACAGACACATCTAGCAGAGGATGAACAGCAGCCAGTTCCAGTCAGAGGAGCACCCTGACTCAGAGCAAGCCAGGGCTGCTGGATTTTGGGGAGCAGTTCAGTTCATTTCAAAGGGCCAAAAAGAAAGCTCCATACATCTTTATTTTACAATGCTTCTTTAGGGTCCAATTAGAGCTTTCTACCTAATTTCTTTGCTAGGAAGCAGCAAAACCCTTTGAAAAGGTACTGGTTACAAACTCCATTTGAGATAAAATTTCTTGCTCGTGCTGTTGTGGTTATGAGCTGTTTCTTGCCCTGGGCAGTGGCTGATAACTCTCCAGAGATCACGCCTTCAAACTGTCCAAGAAACCCCAAAAGAACTCCAGTAACTGCTAAACTTACTAAACCTCTCCTCAAAGCTTTTCCTTCAGCCCTTTAAGGTGAAGCCCCTTGTTACTGATACAAGGCCACAGAGAACGTACAGCTCCTGCCCACAGCCGAGGGAACGAGGCCGGTTTGCCCCGATCTCCAGCGTGCCCGTGTCCATCGCTCTCAGCAGACCGGGTGTCACTGTGCAGATATATTCAAGCCAACGTTCGATTCCACCACGCTCTTCATCATGCAGCTTCAAGCTGGCTGCCCACAAAAGAGTGCAGTAGACAAGTGAGGTGGGATGCCTGGGTCACAGCATCCCAGCCAGAGCCCAGCCCACTGTCCACCCATCCGTCCGTCCGTCCTTGCACGCTGTGCTCCTGTAGCATCGGTCCGTACGTACACATGATGACAATTCAGCAGGAAGCCAGGAGGAATCAAAGCTGATCTTGACTCCCCGAGTGACTTTTCACCAGGCTGGAATCAATATGCAATAAGCTTTCCATGGCTGTGTGCCTTGGATTCCCAGGTAACTGCACTATTAATTTAAATTCAATTAACAGCTTCATTAGCACTGGGAAAGATACATTCCCAACAAGTTTGAGGGTAGGACGACTTCTGTGATTGACACAGAAGAACAAAAAGGGAAATTCTTCCTTCATCTGCGCTTGGCCAGCAAACAGGTTCCTTATAAGGAACACGAAGAGCCATTTGAAAGCATCTTTTTGACAAAATGTGTGGGATGAAACACCAAACCCATCTTAACAGATGATACATTTCTGTACTTACTTAATGACATGAGCATACAACACCCTGAGCATTTTAATTCCAAAGCTGCTCAAGACAATTTACTCACGGGGGAAAAACTGCAAATAAATGTATATTGTCCTTTGTGCAAACTTTGCTTTTAAGAGACAACGTCCAAACCAGAGCCTCTCTGTCAAACTACTGCCACAAACAAGTTTTGAAGTGTATTTCCTGACTGCTCCTGGTTGTAAGTACCCTATTTAAACTCCCAGAAAGGAGGGCTGTGCCCCCCAACACGCGCTGGACCGGCTGCTGGCAGCGCGGGGACAGAGAGAGATTGCTGAGCTGGTCCCACTGCTCTCAGACAGCCAACCTGGAGGGGCTCAGGAAGAAGAAATCCACCGATGCTGGAGCCTTTCCAGCAGCTCAGAAAGTAAACCAGGTCAGACGGGGGTGGTGGCAAGGAGACGTGGGGAAAATTCAGGGGAAGTAATGGGAAGAAGGAGGACATTCCAGAGTGATGGTCTGTGCTAATTCCCTTATGTCTTTTCCCTTACAATGGGTGTCCCCTCTGGCTTTCGGCATCTACGGGCTCTGCTGTAGCGAGGCTGCAGCGATCCCCCCGGCACCGGCAGCCTGGGATGAGCCAAACCCCCTGAGCCAGAGCTTTCCATCTCGCTTACTGTCTCAAAAGCACACGCTTGAGCCCTGGGGACACAGAGAAAGAGCTTGAGAACAACCGAGCAGTGTGAGAGACTCTGAAATGGGCTGTAAACAAAAAGAATCCAAACCTGATTATTTTACAAGTACTGTTATGAGATACAAGGCTGTTCTGCTCTGTTCGGGTGGGCAAGAGCTGCACAAAGAGCATCTTTCCTAGAGAAACATCCTGGGGTCAATGCAGCCGCAGCCAGACAGAGAACAGCCAAACCCTATTTATTTATGTTCAATAAAATTCAATACTGTCTCTAACACAGAGGAAAATGAACCCTCAGCTCCTTCGTTTTGCTAGACTGGAGATGTGAAGGTAAAAAATTTGAGAGCCACTGAAGAGTGAGATATAATTCATTCTAATTTTTTCTTAAATCACTGCTCTTTCATTGCTTTTTTTCCCCCCCCTGGATTTAATACTGTCCAAATGACAACAAAAGAAGCAAATCGTCTCCGGTCGGAAATAAAATCAAAACACTCAACCCACAATTCACCATCTATTCTGAAGATGAACAACTGAAAAATTCAAGGGCGGTTATGCTGGTTTACAGCACTTGCAACACTTCTATTTTATTTATTTTTTTTAATAGCTCTGCACTTCCTGGTGCTGAATTTGAGCCATTCTTTAACCTCAGAGCTGAGAGCTCCCCGAGATTGCAAACCTCAGCCACAGCCACAGCTTGCTGGAATTGAATCATTAATCTTCAATCTAGTTGAATCCCATTGTTTAGTTGCATCAAAGTCTGAACTCAGAGCAGAAAGAATTATTTGATTTCCTCCCCCCCCATCATTGGCAAAGCACTTTGCCAGGCTTTCAAAATAATTAACATGAGATACAGATCTATATATATTAGCCTCTGTATTTCTCTTGCAGCTGTTCCTCTCCTTAGATTCATTTTGCTGTGAGCTGGCGCCCATGAAAACAGATCACACAAAAGTAAGAAAGATAAGGAAGGCTATTGTAAAAAAAAAAAAAAATTAGAGGAAGAACCAGGTACCTGAAAGTGCTAAGTGGGCAGCGTGGATGCTGACAACACAAAGCACGCTGTAACAGCCCGGTTTGAACGTTTTCACACAGAGAAGAGGCAGAGGAACAACAGAAAGTGAGAGGCAAGTAGATAGCTGTTCACCTTCTTACAGCTGAGGTTAAGAGGAAAGGAATTTCTAAAATGAATAGACATTTTTAATTCATGAAATGATATATATACGTATTTTTGAAATCTTGCAAGAGCTACTGGAAGCACCTGGACTCCTCAAAATTAACAGCTAGAGTTTTCAGAAGCTTTTTATGTCTGTTCTAGAGTCATCTCAAATGATTCTTATTTCATAAGAACGTGTTCAATATTTTCTACAGAACCCATGAAGCTCAGAGAGGGGAGACTATAAAAGAGCATCCAAAAGAGCAACCAAAATTACTACTGCCTCTTGAAAATACTCATTTTCACGACTTCCCTGCGGGGCTTAACCAGGTGCTAACAGGTATTAACAAGGACTTACCAGGTACTGGTTCTTCCTGGGCTAAGCCTTGAGAGAGAGGTTGGAAGGGAATCCCAGAGATGCCACCTCGACTGTAACACCCAGGCAGGCTCCGAGCACCTCGCTCAGGTCTGCACGGGACCGACGGCAAAAGGATGAATCTCGGAGCTGCACGACAGGAATATTTTTGTAGGAATAAAGCTGCTTATTTCCTCATTTCAGCCGCGACACTGCGCTCGATAAAAACACGTTGCTGGGCTGCCACGCAGAGAGTTGTAGCCACCTTCTGAAGATCTGGCCAACATCCCGGGTGTTCTTGCTCTACCTATCGCATGTGCTCTCCACTGCCACACTCCTCAAGGGCTTTGATGAGCCGTCTTTACTCTGAATAGATACTACAGAGTGATATAAGCAGATTTAAAGTCTGAAGTGTAGATATTGCTTAGGCTAGAATGAAAAAATGGGAGGGAAAAAATCATAAAGGGGAAAGACACTTGTTCTGACACCCAAGATCATTTGCTGGACTCCATTCCTTGGACTTGAGTATCTTCTGGACAGGCGCTAACAGCTCAAAGTACAGACTGAACTGCACAGACATGCTCAGAAATGATGAGGTTTTTCCATCTCTCATGCCAAAGATACCGTCTTATCACCAGCACAAAGATCTGCTTTTCCTCCAAGGAAAGAATTCAGGAATTCTGACTGAATCTGCCTGCTATGGGGAGCTTTAATTGATGCCTGGACCAGTAGTATCATCATCTTTATTCAAAGGGTTATCCAGCTAGCTCTTATATACCTCTGTATGGTATCATAAAGAGATTTACCCCAGGCAGTTAAAATGTATAATTAGCTGTGGGTACAGTAGTGATAACAAGAGGAGGAAATGCTCTGAAGTTTATTAAATCTACTGAAACATGTCGAGGTAAAGTGGCAGTGGAATACTTAAAGGTCAGTTTGCAATTAAAAAGATGAGTGTGGAAGTTCATTTCCTCCTCCAAAGACACAGGGTTGCAGTTTATCCCAGCCATCGTCCGGGGAAGTCCTGCAGCTGGAATGATGGTCCAGCCCCTGAGAATCCAGGGAGGGTTTCCACATTTTGTTTCTTGCTGGTACGGATGATCTACAAGGCTGCTGGGACTTCAAATGCAAACAGTGACAAACGACCAGTTTTCTCCCAGACTATCACTGCCTGAGGAAGAGACAACCACGTACGGTAATTTGCTCGTCTGAAGGCAAGCAGCTCAGCTGAACTGCGACAACAGAACACTGGAGGCTTGAAGTCTCAACCTTTCTTTTCATTTTCCACTGTGCTTCCATTTTCCCTCTGGCACTTGACATTTTTGGGGACTTGTTACGCTTGCCTCGACACCTCCCGTTGTTACTGTGATCCTGATCACATTGCTACTCCGTAACAGCCTGCTTTTGCTTGCCCCAAACCCTCCTGTCGCTCACACTTGCTCCTCCTCGTGGCATTTCCCCCTCCCCACGATTACCTGGTCACTCTTTCTGTCCTTCAACCCCAAAGAGGTGTGGGAATCCCCTCCGCGTGCAACATTCGTCCTTTTATTCAGGTGAATGAAGCAGAACAAAGATTTCTGGGGAGCAAAGCAGCAGGAGGTAATATCCCACCAAATGCATTTTGGAGAAGAAAGGATTTTCGTGGATTTTGTTGTTTCTGTTTGTTTTTTTTGTTTTGTTTTGTTTTCTTCTGTTGTTTTGCTGTTTTAATGAATGTCAAATGCCTGCAAGAGCCACAGATGTTCATAATTTCTATACTATTGTAAAACGAATATAGTAGTAGTAATAGTAATACTACATCCCATTCAGGCTTTAATTAGAAAATACATCTTTTGTCTGTTGGTTAAACTGTTTGATTTTTCTCATCCTCCAGCACTAGCACTCACTCTGGGGTTACATTCCACCTCTTCACAGAAATGTTAGAAGGATATACTCTTGGGTAAAAGACTATTCAAAACAAGGCATATGGCTGCAAACTGACACACATCCTTGCCTGTGGCAGGAGGGGTTGGAACGAGATGATCTTTAAGGTCCCTTCCAACTCAATCCATTTGAGGATTCTATCGGCACGGGTACCAGCAGTTCTGCAACACAACACGAGCACGTGCAGAGCTTTGGGACTGGGTTGAAGCTTTGGTGATCTTCTGTGAGCCACCACACACCATCACAACCTTGTCTGGCAAGAGTTTGACTTCACCGTAACCAGAATAGATTATTCTGCTTCCATCCTTGTTCTAAAAGCAAACACTTTCTGCTCTTTTGCCCCGCTGACACTGCAAAGCCTTTCACCTGTGTTGATTCCTTGGTTCTGCTGGCTGTGGAGCTTGATCCATGAAAAGTGAAGTGTGTGCTTCCTCCGGCTCACCGACTGCTGCAATTACTACCTGCAACTTCATCCTCACACCGTAATTACATCCAACACAACCGGGCTACGTTCAGACTGACTTAAGATGAATGAATTCGGTTCACGTAATGACTTCTTAAATCACCCCACGGGACCAGGGCAAAGAAAATTGTGTCCTGAGAGTGACATCGAGTATCAAGATAAATAACTGGTGTGTCTGGGGCCTGATTCTACGAGAACCGAGAGCTTTAGACTCTCTCTGGAGTCAGAGGCTGCTGGGATGTTCCTGCTGTTAACAAAGACAGGAATTTCCAGCGGTGCGTATGTAGGTAGGTGTGACCACACCAACACATCTGCACTTCACATCTGGATTTTGAATGGAAGAATCACAGCTGGGGGAGAAGATTTACTTGAAAAATGCCTTTTTCTGCATAATGACTGCTTCAGTTTCTGACTGGCACGACCTCCAGCCTTACAGGCATAAGAAACCCTAACAATCCAAAGCGTATCACACACACTTGCAGGCACCTTAATTTTCAATGCAATTTAACATTTCTTGGCTTATTAGCCTGACATTTCTCCCTGAAGCGTGCAAAGAGGACAACACCATCACAGAGCTCAGGTTAAGGTGCGGGAGCTGCAGTGCTCTCTTTTTCCAGTGGAAACATTAGGAATCTTTTTCTAACACTACAAATACTATCGAATGCAGTGATGAAAGGGAAGAGAAAAATAAAAAATAGGATGCCCTTGAGGAGTAAACTAAGGGGTAACCCCCTCATTCATGACTAATAAAGAAGTTCTCACTGAGTCCAGGGGGAATTGAGGTGGTGTTTACCTGCTGCCTTGCCCCAGAGCCTGAGAGCTGCAGGGGCAGGCGACTGGCACCGCGCAGAACGCAGACGGTGATGCTGGGACGCTGCTCAGGACACAGTCCTTTGGGGCAAATCGAGTTCCATTCTGTTAATTTAGTTTGTTTCCATTGATTTATAGGGAAAATCAAGGCTTCTTATTTCATTTATTCTATGCCTTCATCAGAAGAAATGCATTACTGGATTTTAGGAAGCAGATGTTCATTGCTGGATGATAAAAGAATAACATTAAAATGTCTGTTTCCAGTTCTCTCGGAGTCATATCCAAATGAAATTACTACAGCAGCAGAAAGACAAAACAACACGCAGCAGTTGCAATGCAAGAAAAGCAGGCAATCCATACGGATAACAGCCTCCCTAAGCAACAAAATGTTAATACCTAAGGATTATTTACTTCTGTAAGCAACAGATTTCACTGGATGTTTTCTCACAGTGGATGAAAAAGTCTGAAAGGGGAAATGTTGGGTTCTGGAAAAGTGCTTCAGCAGAATGGGAATTTGCTCCGCGCTCTTAACCATCCCTTCACTCCTCCTCCTAACAGGCCTAAGCAGATGGCAGGTACAGATGGCAATTAGGGATGGATGAATGGGATTGAAAAAGGTAAGAACCAGCCTGAACCTTCCTCAGTGGTCGCAGAGCAGCCAGGAAACATTTGCTGTTGACGGTACAACTGCTACACCGAGACCCTTCGCTCTGCCTCTCCTCTCACCCCCCCAGCACGGTTCCTACTTCTGTCTGAGTGGTTTGTTTTTCCTTTCTGGAAAGTAGAATGCAATGCACAGACCTCAAACTAGGGATCTGCTGTACGGCAGCTGCTCCGAAGGAATGAACACCATTATATATACAGGGAAAAAAGAAGTCATTTAAGCATCACAAACAAGCAATCACGCGGTCTACGGGACTGCGAGTGCAAAATGCAACTGGCCACCTTCTAGGCAACAGTCTGCTATATTCACTGAATAAGAAGATATTTGAAGGCTCAGTGGACATACCTTTTTTTTTTTTGCAGAAATGTTAAATCTGCTGATATTCGTAACTGCTATTAAACTGACTTCCTACACCTGAACACTTCTGCCCTGTGCTAGTCACTTACTGTGTCAAAAAGCAAGCCTCCTCTTTCCCGTTATGTCCAGTGTGTGTAATCCAGAAGGAAAATATTTTAAAATAAACAAACTCAAAAAGTTTTTCTTTCTGTGCTGCCGGCAGACGTTTTGTTTCTGTGTCAGAAGCCCTCAGGGATGAATAAGCACAGTGGGAAAAGATTATTAAAACATCCTGGTTTTCAGAAACAAAACACTTCATTTGTCTACCAACTCTACGTATTTTTGGAGAAATAACATGTGAAAATGCCTCTGGGGTTTAAAAAAAAATGAAAAAGGATGAAGCATATTATTTACTTGAGGAGAATAACTAAGGAGGTGTAGAAACAGTAAAAACGAATGCAAATATTTGGTTTTCCTGTGAGTGAAGACACTAGAACCTATTTTACTGTGGGCAACACGTTGAAGGATTCTTTGGAGACCCTGCCCAACGCAGAGTAGGGAAAACAAAGTCCTCAGCTGGCACGGGCTTGGTGTTGGGCAGGGTCTGCTACAGGGATCCCTCTTAAAGATCTTCTCTTTTCATATCATCGAGAGCATGGACTCTTAACTGGCGAGTTTGGTTTGCCCAGAGGAAGCCTTTTGGATCGTTAAGCATCTGTACAGACAAAAGTGATAGCAACAAACCCTTCAGGAAAAAAACAAGAGAAATGTTGAGGGGGAAAAAAAAGTGCCCCCTAATTTTCATATACAGCTGCATAGGTGTAAGAACTTATCTTTGTGAAGCCCACCAGGAATAGGTGTAATTAAATATAGTGCTTGATCTCAGTGAAATAAAAGTTAAGCTAAGTTTAAATGGAAACTGCTGATTTAAAAATGAATTTTCACTTCTTCAGCAGAAAACTTACCCGCTGCTTCGGAGATGATACATAAATTGCAAAAGATTTTCTCTTCCTGTGTCTATATATGATATGTTAAGATCATTTTGCTTTACTTTCTATTAAGTGATAAAGGCCCTGTCATATCACCACAGCTTAATATGAGCTCTGAAGTCGTACTTTTAATAAATAACTAGTGGCAACTTCTCATCTGTGGAAATAATGTCTAATTTTCAGGTGTGGAACATGGACATTTGGGAAAATTTCAGGAGATGAAGGCTCAATGTACTTTATACTCTTTGTATCTTACCCCATCTCTACACGTCGATCCCCAAAACACATCAGAATAAAAACGATGGGCAAGCACTTCTGTACCGCCGGCGTTTTGGGAAGCAGAAGAAAGTCAAGCCGAAGAGCTCTTACCCTCTATGGTCGCTCGCTTGGGCAGGATGGTGATGGCCCCCTCCGCAACATCCTCCTGCTGAAGTAACGGGCTCACCTTGGAGCCCCACGTGTCCGAGCCCACCCATAGGAAGTGGCCAACTTGATCCGCCCTCTTAGCGGCTGCGAGGATTTGCCTGCCGAAAAGGACATTTTGTCTGCAAATTAATTTCATTTAAACATAGAAAGGCTGGGGAAGAACGGTCTGGGGCAACTGCACAATGAGCAGAAACAGCATATTCCTGTCACCAGCAGAGTTCAGGAATTTTGCAACACACCACATCCCCATCCACACAGCACAGACCAAACCTTCCTTTTAATTCACCCTGTATCCCAAGACTGAAATCTTGATTCCACTAAAAGTTTTGCCATTGACTTTACTGAACCTTCCTCTGAACTTCTGTGCGTCTCATTCTGTACAACCGAGCCTCTCAGCAACTGACAAAGCCATCAAAATTTTAAGCTAATTCAAAATTCTGGGGAGGGAAGATGTAACACAGGCAAAGTGAGAAATGAGATTCACGCTTTAAAAATACACTTTCTATTATTTTATGAGCCAGTGGTATGTGGTTAAACCTTGAGCACCTTATGTGGTTTAACCTTCAGCGTCCAAAGCCATTTTATCACTTGCCATAAAGCAGACTCTGAACTAATGAATAATACATAGTAGGAAGAGCTTGGAGAGAGGGGCATCTTCTTACTGCCTCTTTGAGAGGGGAGGTCAGGTCTGCCTTCTAACGAACAAGGAACCCTATGCCAGGAAAAGCTTCCCAACCTTGATCAACCTTCCCATCCCACCGGCACTGCGATGCAGTCTGGGGCACCACGCGAGGCAGGGCAGCAACAGCAGCACCTCCGTGCCTGCTCCTGCCTTCCACACCACCACATTGCTCTTACCAACAGACATTTCCACGTCATCATTCATATTCTCACTTGCTTTCTCTTTTCTGCATAGCAACTCAAGTATAAATGAAATAATTCCTGCAGTCATCCTTACTTTATGTCCTCATCATTGGCAAAAATAACGATGGCCCTGGCATTGGGAGTTTCTAGGAGCTGCTTGATAATTTTATCGAAGTCGATGGTCTTGTCCTTGCGATCCTGGGGGATTTTCAGAGACTGAGCAATGCAGAGCCCACCTGTGGAAGAAGGAAGGAGAAGACTAAGTCAGAGGAGAGGCAGTGGGAAATACACACAGCTGGAAGGAGAGCCCGGGAGGAAGAGAAACTCTCCCATCAGATCGCTGCACTTACAGAGCACTTTATCTTCATGTCAAGATTCATAGAAGGGATTCATAGAACTCAAGATTCAAGGGAATCATAGAATTACTTTTTTTGTCCAGAGTGCTCATGGCGATACACACTGAAAGCCTGGGTAGGGTCACGGATTAAACAGATGGGCAAAACCAGTGTCGCAGGAAAGCAAAATCAGCAACTAAACCAGGCAGTAGAGGGATTAAAAAAACCAAACCAAACACAAAACAAGTGACACCCCCCAAAAAACAACTAACTTGAACAAACTTAGGCTTGATGGGGCTCTGAGCAACCTGACCTAGGTAGAGATGTCCCTCCTTGTGTATGGAGGTTGAACCAGATAACCTCTGGAGGTGCCTTCCAGCCTAGAACATTCTATGATTCTATAAGCTTAAACTGATTAAAAAAAGATAAGAGTCCAACAGGCAGGAAGGCAAGAGATGTTGACAGCATATGAGACAAACTTTATCTCAGTGAAGAGCTGAGATTCTTTTTAATTATGCCAGTTGAAGGATGTTGAAGGAAAACGCTTCCACCAAAACAACTTCTCTGGAATAGGAAGAGCAAAGAAGTTGAGATACTGGCAAAGCAAAGACTGTTCGAGAAAATCCTGGCTCGTTCAAACGCCCATCGCCATGGGGAATGGGGCAGCCCAAGCCATTGAAGACTCCAGTTCAAGTAGATGTCTGTGAACTGGGCTGCTACACAGCTAACGTGGCACCAATGATATCAACGCAATAATGGTGATAAATAGGGCCATGGAAATGACACACTCTCTTAGCACAGCTCACACCTTACAGTTATAGAGAAAAAAAAGAGATAATAATTTAAAATATCTCATCTCCAATGACATTCTGCTTGTCATTGCTGGCAGATGAAACCAGAACTTTTGCCTTCGTTATTTTGTTTCTCAGTGATGAACACTTTCACCTTTCATGGCCTCTCAGATACCAACTTCCTCGGTATACTGCACAGTCTGTTAATTAATAAAGCATAATAAGAAACAGCAGCGGGGATGAGTTAATTAAAAGACAGCGGGACAAAGCAGATATTTGCAGATATGCTTTAAAACACAGATTTCAAAGCTCAGTTAAGTGAGGTAATAGAGGAGGTGTTCTCAGGGGAAGAAGGTAGAGGTGGTGGTGGTTTATCCACCGTCAGCACACGTGGCCAACCTGAGGGTGACACCCTCCCCCTGCCCCACAGCAACACCGACCACCACACCTGGAAAGACCACGTGCGGGGGTTTCACGCTGCAAAACGTGGCTCTTCTGCTACTTTACAAAATAGGTCAGGATCATTTTTTTTTTTAGACAGAGAGGTTGTCTGAAGTCAAGCCAAGCCTGTTGGTACTAGCTGATCCAGAAACTCCGGGGGAAAAAAAGATTGATTTCAGTGGGAAGAAATAAAATTCACAGTGAAAAGGAAAGGCTGAGAAAGGATAAACCAGAATAATAACCCCCAAGTTTTCCTCTGGCTCAACACAGAATGTTTCATTTTTGTTTTACAATTATTACAGCCTGACATTATCACGAGCTGATATTTTTTCTTTAAAAGCAAACAATACTGTTTTTTAAAAGTAAACTTCCTTTTCAAATGAGGAAATAAAGTCTCATTGCTACTAAGTTCAAAAAATTTAAACATTTTTATATACTCTTTTTATTTTCCCCAGTCAGAATTGGATGGAACCCACTCAAATCCCCAAGCAGCGTGACCCGGCTGTCCCACGATGTCCCACTTGACACGATAACACGCTGGTTAAAAGCGGAACCCTCCCAGCCAGGTCTGGTTTTGAGCCTGAGCCTCCTGCTCCACAAGCAGGTCCAAGGCATCTCCCAGTCGTGGGGCACCCGCAGACAGCTGGAAATGGAGGGGAAGCCATCCCAGTGTCTGTTGGGGAAAACTCTCTCTGTTCTGGCATCACCCCTGGGGAGAATTTAGAGTTATTAGCTGCTCCTGGAAAGTACCCGTGCCCTCCCCGGCACTCCATCATGCTAAGCCACACTACTTTGAATCTCCCACCAGAGACTCCCATTTCTCTTGTTAAATAAGGATGTGGCAACTTTGGAGAATTCATGGAGAGGAAAAATAACCCAAGAAAACAAATAAAAACCAACCCACAGACTCTTACAAAGCTCCACGGTTTGTCACTTGAAAATTTATGTGTTCCCTCCACGGTGGCCTTTCAAGAGGCTCCCACTTCGACATGGCAACAGGAGAGGATATATTTTATAGTGTCGAGACCAAAGGGCTTTCTCATGCTGGATGGAGCCATTACTTAGACACATCTGAAGGTGCTGTGAAGATTCCTTGCAATCCTTCACAGCTCTCCATGGCTTGCATTCAGAAAAACAGACTGTCTCACGAGAGGATGGGAAATACAGCCTCAAAGAGCAGGCACGCAGAGCAATATGACACAGAATCACAGAATGTTAGGGATTGGAAGTGACCTCGAAAGATCTAGTCCAATCCCCCCCCCAACACCTTCTCGTTTCCAATCACTGCACCAGGAACTTTAAGAGATTTTGAATCAGGACAGAAGGACCTTTGTGGAGATTCTTAAGACCAGGCTGGATGAGGCTTTGAGCAGCCTGCTCTAGTGGGAGGTGTCCCTGCCCATGGCAGGGGGGTTGGAACCAGATGAGCTTTAAGGTCCCTCCCAACCCTGACAATTCTATGATTCTAGTTCTATGATGCTTACAGGTCCTGATCCCCAGGCACCACGGCTCCACCACAGCGAAACGACCACCCCACCAGATATGCAAAAGACAAACAGGAGAAGAAGGGTGTCAAGGGCTGGCACCCATGCCAATAATATTTCTGGAGTTGCCTATTGACAGGAAACAATCCTTGTATCCAGGGTGGGGAAAAGAACCACCCCACCAGATCAGGTGGTATGTTGTTGTTAGAAAACTATTTCTTAAAAAAAATCAGTATTTAATATCAAATAATGGTGATCTACCTGATTTAAGGGCTTGGGAAAAAAAGGCTAAAATTGTTGGGAAGGCTTCTAGCTCAGCAACCCCCTCGACAATAATTACACCTATTGTGTGGGTCACGCAATCTCTATTGCCTGGATGGAGAAGCCAAAAATCTTATTATAGTCGATAATGATTACAGCTGAACTGAGCCTCTTTGGACAGAGAGGCAGCTGTGGCCAGGCTCTCAATAGCAAGGAAAAAAGCCTCTAATGCAATGTACAGCTTCAAAGTATGTAATTTCCATGGGTTTTTGAAAGAACAGAGGACCCAGGGTGGAGAAAGGAAACAAGGCTGGAATTGGGGAGGGCAGATTTCAGGTCCTTTTCGTGATAGAGTTTTCTGCTACCTTTGGGAGGCCAGCTCTTAGATATGCTGTTGTCTACTGGTGAAGGGAAGTGAGAGCTCCTTCTTCAGCTTGCTGATTATGGTAAGCGTGCAGTGGTTGGACACTATGCGTTCAGCCAGACCCAGATGGAGAGCTGCTTCTGCAGCCAGGATGGTGGAAGAGCTTTCCCAAATGGAGCAGATGATGTAGAATCATAGAATCGTAGAATCATAGAATGTTTTAGGCTGGAAGGGACCTCTGGAGGTCATCTGGTCCAACCTCCCTACACAAGGACTGACATCTCTACCTAGGGCAGGTTGCTCAGAGCCCCATCAAGCCTGACCTTGAATGTCTCCAGGGATGGGGCCTCCACCACCTCTCTGGGCAGCCCCTTCCAGTGTCTGTCACCCTCAGATTAAAGAACTTTTTTCTAATATCCAGTCTAAACCTCTCCTTTCCCAGCTTAAAACCATTGCTCCTTGTCCTGTCACTACAAACCCTTTTGAACAGACCTTCCCCTGCCTTCATGTAGCCCCCTTCAGGGACTGGAAAGTCACTAGAAGGTCCATGTAATACCCTGATAATTTATGGATAAATGGGAATTATGGATAAATGGGAAGAAGGAATTATGAAGAAATGGTAAATATCGATGATTAAATAAAAGATATTTTTATCTACAGCATGGTAGCTACTGTACTTTCAGTGTAACAGCAGCAGGGGAGACCAGCACTAGAAGGCACTCTCTAAAGCAATGCTAGGAACAGAACCATCTAGAGCTGTACAAGGCAGATCAGAGGCAAATTAAAAAGGCAGAGAGGTAAGATGCAAGAGAACCAAGCCCCAGTTCAGGCACGTTGGTGGATATTCTGATTTTAAACTGCTAGTGTCTCTTCCAAGAAAGTGACGGTACTCCAAAGTGACTGATAGGTGTTCCCAGTCACCCAAATGGGTCAGCAAGTTTTAATTTCTTATTTGCTTTGTTTTCATAGAATCACAGAATGGGTTGGGTTGGAAGGGACCTTCACAATCATCTTGTTCCAACCCCCCTGCCATGGCCAGGGACACCTCCCACTAGAGCAGGCTGCTCAGAGCCCTGTCCAACCTGGCCTTGAACCCATCCAGTGACGGAGCACCCGCACCTTCCCTAAGCAACCTGTTCCAGTGTCTCAGCACCCTTAGAGTGAAGAACTTCTTCCTAATTTCTAATCTAAATCTCCCCTTTTCCAGTAGATTTTTGCTCAAGTCCACAGTAGTTTTTGCTCGAGTCCACAGTGGGCACCATCTGACCTCAGAGTCCCAGCTCTCGTTGCAGCAGCAGGGTGACGTAGCCCAGCCTGTACGAGTCACATCATCTGCTGATTACATCGAAGCTGAGGAGCTTGAATAAAAGTGTTTCAATCTTGGCAGAGGACCTTATGGCAGGCAGAGGCACATGTCATTTTTCTTTCCTTAACAATTACAGATGCCCGAGGAATTGGGTGTATGTTGTCCAACTGACACATATGGAAGAAGTTTAACTTACATATTCTCATCCTGCATTCTTATTACAACAGGAAACATGTGCACAGGTATTTAAAGTGTCAGGTTAATTCACAGTGCTCCCGAGGAAAAAACCTCCAAGGGAATTAACTGGTAAAAATGTGAAAGTTGCAAATTAAGGATTCTGTCATCATTTTTCTGCAGTAATATATTGCCCCTGATGGGCTGGAGACGTGGCAAGTGCTCTAAGAAACTGCTACAGTAATTTAATGGCAGCCTAGGAGTCAAACCCTGTGACTGAGACAGGGCTGCTCTGCACATCCCCAGCAGCCGGGGTCTGCAGGCACTGGGAGCCTCCCAGTCATCCCAAGACTGGTCCCACCAGCAGTACCACACTTTAAACCAGCTGGCTACAGAGGGTTCCTGTTGTTTGCTATGCTTATTTCTGTCTGGTGAGCAGAGAGATGCTCCAACTGAGATGCTGAGTTGGTGAGACACTGGAACGAGTTGCCCATGGAAGGTGTAGGTGCCTCATCCCTGGAAGTGTCCAAGACCAGGCTGGATGAGGTTCTGAGCAACCTGGTCTAGTGTCTAGGAGGGAGATGTCCCTGCCCATGGCAGGGGGGTTGGAACTAGGTGATCTTTAAGGTCCCTTCTGACTTAAACCATTCTATGACTCGATGATTCTGCAACCAAATGCAAAGGCCATTATGAACAGAATGGATACTGGAGATGCATAAAAGAGATGTGAACTGTAGTATATATGTGACACCATTCAAGCAATTCTGTAAGCAAATTATTAACTCCTTTAGTGACAGAATTTTAGGAATTCACAGGAATGGGTGTACAAAAGGTGGTCAAAGTAATGACCATGAGGCAGTCAGTTCTACACCACTCTTGAAACAATATCCTTTCTCTTCTAGGCTATGTATAGAAGTCTGACATTGGCATCTTTTTCATCCCTCCCTGCTGCCAGCAAATGCTTTTGTAATGACACCAAATCTGGGGTGGGATCACCAGGAGCAGACCCAGTAGGTTCAGCCTTTCCAGATGCTCCTTCGTCCAACAAGTAAGCCATGAAAATGCAAACTAATCTATGAAAAGCAGAAGACAACAAGACAAACCACTTCCTCAAACAGTAACTTGGAAATTAATTGGTTTTAGAGCTTCGAGTGTTCCCAGTGGCTTGTGCCGCTTTGGCAAACTGACCCAATTGTTTGGGATTGTTCCCAGAATTCCAATTCCCAGCCCTTCAACCACTGGCAGCACTCGGAGGAAACACAGAAACACGAACATTTCAACCAAAATTAACAGCACCTCCAGGGCTTCTTTTTTGGCAAACAAAATGCAAAGTGAAATTGGGTCCTTTCTCCCTGGCTGGTAAAAACAATTCACCTTCATCCCCCTGATTTTATTTTCAGTCTCAGAGCCCCCAGACTTCATTAAGACAGTGACAAGACTCATTTTAGTGGAGCTGCTGTCTCCAGAAACACCATTTCTAGCTTAAATTTGTGCAAATAAAGCCTTCTTCAGTTTCAATTTGGTCCTTAGAATGGCCCCTGCTTTCTCACATGCTTTTGGAGAAGCTGTAATTAAGTGATGTGGAAGACAGAGGAAATTTATCTGAAGGTAAATGCTGGCAATTATGGATGTATAAACACTTGATTTGTTTTGTTTGGCTGCCAGAATGAAGAAGAACATTTATAGAACAATTTTTTTCTTTCCTTCCCCCCCCCCCACCCCTTTTTTTTTCCTCATTAAAATAAAACCCCATACAACTAATTTTATCTAAAACAAAAGTCTCCATTTACTCTGAATTGGAAACAGTCATTATTAGGGACCTGTAGGAGGAAACACAGGAGATTCTGGTGCCTCCCTCCAGCTCAATAATTGAAACAATCATCCAAGAATATGAGTTTCCTCCTTTCCCAGAGAGGTACCAAACTTCTACCTCAGACTTCCCAGTGTCCTGACTCTGCCATCACCAACCAATACCTGCGGCACCCATCTGCAGAGCTGCACCATTCCCAACTGGGACAGAAGATGATGCTGATTTTCAGACACAGAACAGCATCAAAAATGAGATCCGAGCCACCACGCACAGAAGGAAAATTGCTCTCAGGTACAAGAGGGTCCCCAGCTCACAAGCACAGGTCCCCGAGCTGACGAGAGCAGCCGGATGTGTCTTTGACATCCACCCCTCCTAATGTTGTTCCTCCACTCCCTCCAACTAAAGCTGTGGACTGAATGTAGTCTCGCTGTACGATTAGATTTAGGAAGCATGAAATCACATTTCCCCCCAGCATTAGTATTCACCAGCATCTTTTTGTCCTTTTTCTTTTTCTTTTTTTTTCCCCCAAAAATTACTCTTCAGTTGGAAACAGAAGAAAAATAAAATACAATCCTGAAGCTCAGTGCAGGAAAGAGCAGGAGGGTGATCAGAGAAAAGCAAGATGAGCAGGTTAGCAAAGGCAGACCGGAAAGGACTAGTTGTGCAACAAGTAGGATGACACAACATCTATTTCTTGGCTTCCTGCTTTTACCTTTAGCAAAATGGCTTCTAGAAAAGATTCAGGCTGTTCAGTTACTGTCAGGAAAATGGACTAAACCCATTCTTTCCCTGCCTACATAAGATGCCAGCTTTCTGCTTTTTCCCCTTTCCAACAGAATACATACGTAAGGTTCTGCCTTACAACTATCCTCAAAAGATGTTTTGCTATGAAAACTTGTATTGAGACATTCAGCAAAGTTGGTTTTGAACTCTGATGATAGAAAAGACATTTGTGAGTACAAAAAAAGAGAAAAAAAAAAGGCGGAAGAAAGAAGAAAGTAAAATAACAAAACCCAGTAATCTTTACAAAAGTTGAAAAAATGAAAAGCTCCCGGCTCACACTCCTCCAATCTTCAGCCTCTTGAATCCCGTGGCATTTTCACATTACAAAAGCACACACAGCTGCGTGGATGCTCAAGTGGTAGCACCGAGCGCAGCCCCACCAGACTCTCCTGGAACAAAGACTGAAATCCTCGCGTTCTGCTGGCTGCTCTGATGCCCACCCTGAGGAGGGGCTGGAGCCACCACTATAGAGTCATGGTTAAACAGCCATACTTCCAAGGGTCATTATCAAAGATCTTTTTAAATGCCCATTTTACTACTTACTTTTTTTGCATTTTCTTGTTCTCAACAGTAAGGAAAAGGACTGGGTCCTTTTGTGCAACAGAAAGGAAAGCTGGTGGCAGAGGACCTTGCTCAGAACCCATGAGTAAGAGCCCCACGTGCCCCTCTCCTGGGCTGCCTTATAGAATCACAGAACTGTCAGAGTTGGAAGGGCCCTCCAGAGATCGAGTCCAACCCCCCTGCTAAAGCAGGATTGCCCAGAGCACATCAGACACGATCCCACCCAGATGGGTTTTGAAAGTCTTCAGAGAAGGAGACTCCACAACCTCTCTGGGCAGCCTGTTCTGGGGCTTTGTCACCCTCACAATAAGTTTTTCCTCATATTTAGATGAAATTTCTTGTGCTCCAGATTGCACCCATTGCCCCTTGTCCTGTCACTGGGACCTGCAGCTGCTTCTGTGCAGAGGCTTTTTCCCAGGGTTCCCATTCCTGTTCTGCAGAGCAAATGGAGAAGCCAAAAACACTGGTGAAGAAACAGTGGCTTCAACCTCATGACGGATCCTATGCCATGAAACAACCAACATGCTCATCTTGCCGAGATGAAAGGTCTGGTGATGTAGAGCCCTAATGTCAAACGCATCCATTCACTGCGGAGCGACTCCTGACATCACAAGCACTACAGAAGATCATCAATTGTATCACTTCTTTTCATTGCAATCCCACCCATGTCATAGACGTGGGCGAGAGATCGGGGCCACATCACATAATGCTCCAGTTCCCAGGCAGCTTGAGGACAGGCGGGCGAATGGAGCCATCTGGGTGGCAGCAGTTGCAAAGCACGCAGGAACTTGAAAGAAGACAGAGAGTCTTAAAAATATCCCAGCTGCCTGCCCTTCTCCTGCTGACAGCCTCTGCGCGGTGCCTCTGCAAGGAGAAACCTCAGGAGAATTCTCGGCGCAAGTTCAAGCAGTCATGCATTAAATTGTTCGGGGCATTAAACACCTAACTCTGGTATTTAAGGGTAATGGATGTATCTAGTAATCAAAGTGTTGCTTCAGTATCCATGGATACCCATGATTATGTGGTATTTTGATTCTGGTACAACACTAAGTACATTATTCTGCTTCCCTGAAGTTCTCCAAGAGCTATTTTTCTTATCACCACTTAATTGGATTATCAGGTAGCAAAAGAGACAATTTAACACTTTTTTTTTTTTTTCCAGATGATTTCTCTACAGAGATGCTCTTTTTGGGGGAATCACTTTTAGGAATCCTGAAAATGTCCCTTCAGAAAGTTACGTTTGCTGTTGCTGATTATTAAAAGGAACTCTCAATTAATTTGATTAATACGTTACTTTAAAATTAGCAGCTGCCGAAAGCTGCCTCCTGGATGTTTATTGCAAATCTGGGAACAGCACTGAAAGCCACGGGCTCACAAAGCTTCCTCCTGAAAGCCAGCAGCTGATGGCTTTCAAAGACTTCTTCCCCCCTGCGGATTTGTCACGCTCAGGCGGCTGCTTTCGGGGTAATTACAAGGTCTGACATTTGTTCAGTTTTGCACTGAAGTTGAGCCTGCAGCCACTGCGACCTCCCTTTCCCTCCGTGTGGCCAAGGAGGCTTATGGGTTCTCCTCTGCTCTTCTCCCTGGCCTCTCCCTGATGTTCAACTGCACAAAAGCGGCATGGCATGGCATGGCATGGCACAGCCCAGCATGGCATAGCCCAGCCTGGCATGGCTGCTCCTCCCCAGGCAGGGATTTGAAGACCTTTCTCATTGCACACCAGTGGAGAAAACACCCTAAAATTGTGTCCTGGTTTGAGACAGAAGAGTTTTTTTGGTGATTTTCCTTTTCAGCTCAGTCTCTTCTCAGCCCCTGCCCCGCCTGAAGTTCAGGGCAGGTTTTTGCAGACAGTCTCTGCTTCCAGCAGTGATCACACTCCACGTTCAGAGCTGCTACCAAGGGGTGGGGGGTGCAGAAAGGCTCCTGCTTCGACTCACTCCTGAGCAGACCGAGGTCACCGCTCAATCTTGTGACCCACAGTGGGGTGCAGGAAGTAAGAGGTGGGACCCCAAACTGACCAGTGAAGGATTCCAGCCCATGTACTGTGTGGTCAGTGTAAAGCTGAGGGACCAACAAGGGCCGAGACCTTCTTCAACGGCCTGTGTCTGAGGAGGACTTTGTTGTGCCTTCAGTCCTGACCCGTGTGTTCCTGAATCCAGGTCCTGATCCAGCTCCTGAATCCAGCTCTCATCTGCTGCAGAGTCCAGTCTGGGACTCTCCTGCTGCCTGCTCCACAGCATCAGTGGCAACAGTGACGTAATTGCCATCAGGGGGACTGGGTTCAACGTTGGTTTTCTATCTATTTGCACATATTTAATCTTACTGTCATTAAAGCTGGTTTAGTTTTCTTTTCCTGTCCAAGTCTTTCTCCCTTCCTCCCTTTCTCTCCCTCCCTGGGGAAGTGACAGGGGTTCACAGAGAGCATCTGTCATTCCTCCAGTGGCCAGCCCAGCTCCAAGCCTTGACAAATTGGGATTTTACAGAAGTTTTATTGGGAAGGGCAAGAAAAGGTCAGATTAAGTACAGATGATACCTAGATTTTTTTAAACTAAACAACAGAAATAACAATTCCTCAAGTGCCGAGAAGTTCTGATCCACCCTGAAAGAAACCCATCGGGGAGCTGAGGTGGTCCCACTGTGCCCCTGCCAAGGGATGTGGGATGCTCAGTGAAAGCTCTGCAAAATAAATCCGACGAGCAGGAAACCCCACCTTGCACAAGGGGAAATAAATCAAACAGTTTGACATAAGTTTGGGATAGCCCAAAGGAAGGGAATTAATTGGGGAAGAAATAAACATCAAAGGCATATAGTATTTTTTTCCACTTTGTTGCACATTTTATATGTCACTGCTGGGTTTTGGCATATACTTATATATCCTGCATACACAATTTATTCATGGCAATGAATTTTACTTCTAAATCTCATATACTGTGTAAAAGAAAAAGAAACCAGTGGCAGTAACACTGAAGACTGAGTTTCAAGAAGCCAGCATTCTCCCCACGTGACAACTTTGATACCACAAATTGATTTCCCTGATAAAGCAAAATTACGTCCTCAAGGAGCTGGAATGATAAAGATTATTTTATATTCTTGAAATACACCTCACCAGGAAAAGAGAGTTACTCAGGCCACTGGCACGAAAGCCACAAAATCATCCAAAAACGATCACTGGGAGGCCACTAGACTCACACATTTGCTTTAGAGAAGAGGGAACGTTGTGCAGCAGGAGCCTGTGTCAGGCAGGGGTTTAAGGTGATTTTTTGTCGTGAGAATTCACATTTATTGGTTTAGATAAAAAAAACCCCAACACAACAGAATGAACCCCTAATGTCCACTTTACAGGTCCTGTCATCAGCCTCGTGCAAGAAATACTAAGATTTCCAGTAAGTTAATCTAGTGTAGGAAAATTTCCAGTCCTGTTCCCAAACCTGTAAATTCACAATAAACCAAGCTAGCAAAATAAATCCTGAGTACATTATTGAGCCTCTAATATTCCTCTGTCCCATCAAGGGACAAGGTCCCACAAGTGTGAAAGCTCACCAGGAACTGGTGAACACTTCATATACAAGATCTCAAGCCCTCATCCAACAGCAAAGGCTGGACTTCATATGGATCTATCCCCTCTTTAAAGCACAGCCCAGAGGAGATTCTAGTTCCAGAAATAACAGTTGGGTCCTTATGTCCCAAATCAAAGTTCTAACAAGGCCGTGGATGAGATTTTTGTTTCTTTACCAGCAATAGTTCATATCCTCTTTACCAAGGGTTACAAAGTTCTTGCGTGTGCCAGTAAAAGAAGTTTACGACTGCCCTGGCGTGCAGATGGGCTAGAATGTAAAATTACATCTCCACAGAATCATAATTCAATTGTAAAAATAAAATCTGCACCCATAATAAAATTGCATTAAAACACGAAGCTGTGATGATTTATCTGAGGGAAAGCATCTTTGTGGATATGCAACAGTTTTAACTTAGGAACTTTCTATACATTAAGATTCTAATGAGTCATTCGAAAATTTGATTTTTTTTCTTGCTAAGCTTGTTTATTGGCTCATTCTTTTCACATTAGACCTCATCATAACCAAAGAACAGAAGACCTAAACTGATACAGAAGACAAATATTTCTAGTGTGAGTCATTAACGCTTAATTCTATTGTGTCATAGCCCTGCTGCATATTTAATGACATTCCTAGTGCATTTTATCACCTCAAAAATTGTCCTTTATTATGGCAGTTTAACTCTATCAATATACAAATAATTACAACTCTCAAAAACTAAATTAAATTCTAAGAATGGCATAAGATCAGCACATTAACAGCTTTAGAAAAGCTAGAGAGAAGATGCAGACAATGAGGATACCCCATTAGGTCGCCAGCTCACGTTGGCTCACACTGCAATGCTCCAAAGGCTTCGAGAACAGACCCAGTCAAGGTATTTACAGTAGAAGGGACTTGAGATTTATTGGCTTCCTAAAACCTGTACTACAAAAAGTACATTTGAGCCACACAGTGTAACCGTGTAGAAAAAAAAAAAAAGCCATATACAAGACAAGTTCCCCTTCTGCTTCAAACATTTAAAATGCTTTTGTTGTTACAACTTCATGCCAGCAGTGCTTAACCGACCAGGTCCGGACCAGGATTGCCCAGTAAAGCCTCTAACAGCCAATAACTGCTGCTCTGAAGAACCCCTAGAAGATGACCCCAAGCTGGAGTCTGAACAAGCAGTTTCTCAGCTAAATAACTTTATTTGAACTTTGCCGTGTACCTGCTTCCACCAAGAAGTGCCTGCTCTTAAACAGGAGACAGTCAGACACCAGAATTAAGTTGAAAGGAACATAATCAAAGGTGTGGGAGGACGTCCTGGGCTCAGTATGATGCGACCCTCCCTCTGTCTGCAGAGTCTGATCATAGAATCATTATGGTTGGAAAGGACCTCTAGGATCATCAAGTCCAACCCTCATCCCAACATCTCCCTAACCACTAGACCATAGCCATGATGTAGTGATGCTGAGGCCGGCTCCACCTCCTT
Source organism: Megaceryle maxima (assembly GCA_024605025.1). Lineage (NCBI taxonomy): Eukaryota > Metazoa > Chordata > Aves > Coraciiformes > Cerylidae > Megaceryle > Megaceryle maxima. The sequence goes on along the minus strand of JANHGN010004730.1, from coordinate 669 downwards.
CTGCATAAAAATAGCAAAGGCAAAGTTCTCAGAAACGGTGTCAGAAGATAAAACAGTTTCTTTAGGAACAACTGTAGGAGGCAAAATCTCTGGCTGCAAGTAGAGACAGAAACAAAGCACCAAAAATACCACATTTAAACACACAACGTACATCCAAGCAATGATATGAATTAGAGCTGTGCCCCACACAAAACTCCAGAAGTATCTCACTCTTGCAGCTGGTTCATAAATCCTCTCAACTCGAAAATTCAAAGTCCTACACTGGAATTTGCAGGGAGAACCAAGCGGTTGGTCCCTGACAACAGCCTGTAAAGCTGTGAAGGAAGCCCACAGAGCTTCGTGGTGCTACAAAGGTCTTCTTGAGCACAGACAGTGGCACATGAGGCTAGAAGCCCAAGAGAGGGTAACCCAGCAAGGCTATTGCAAGAAAATGAGGTGACCACTTTGAAAGAAGATTGGATACCTTGGAATCAAGAAGAAAAAGAAACTGATAAAATATTCCCCATTTTCCGGTAAACAGGTGCTATGATGAAAATACAATCATAGCATCACTTCAGTTGGAAGAGACATTTAAGTTCATCAAGTCCAACCATTCCCCCAGCACAGCCAGGGCACCACTGACCCATGGCCCTCAGCACCACAGCTCCACGGGGGGCTTGGAAACCCCTC
>JANHGN010004729.1:2760-17393 GCA_024605025.1 Megaceryle maxima | reverse complement strand
TGGCCTTGGTCTGCACAGCACTCCCTGGTAGTAGCTCTAAACACGGGGTGTTCTCACTGCCAGCAGCAGCCACTGTCTGTGAGAGCAGCCTGCTGACTTCAGACAGTGCAGCGAGTTAGAAGAACTGAACTGAAAAGTAAAATCACTGAACAGAATTAGTTCTGTTTTCACTCAGACCAGGACAAGGTGCTATTCAAAATACCATAAAGGCATTACAGGTTTCCTGTGAAAAGTCTCAGATTTCGGCTGTTTTGCCGAGTAAAAGTTATTAAAACAAAAATCCTGCTTGCTTTGCTGAAGCAATGCGTGGCAAATAAAGCCCTCACTAAAGTTGTGAAACTAATTAATAGCATATTTTAAAGAAAAAAACCTACGTAGGACTGTTTAAAATATGTGCATCTGCCCACAAATGTATTAACAAGATTTAACAGTACAAAAAATGGAACAGCTGCATTTCACATTTTATAGCATGAAAACTAAGAACAGATTGACAAATAATTGCTAATTAAACACAACATTCACATTCAGATCATGCCAGATCAGGTTCACACTGGAGAAGATTAACCTTGCTTCAAGGAGCTTATAACCTGCTACTAACAGTAATGAAGCTATTGTCAGGTTTATTTCTCAGATAACATCTTCCACCATCAAGTATCCGGTCTCCAATTCCGACTTCCATCAAAGTTCTTCCACGTTAAACTTTTTTTAATGAAGAAACCAAACATTCTGCACGTAGTAGAGAAACAACACTTTGCTCTGTGTTGCAGCTTTCAAATCTGCACTGAATCTGTTCTTAGAAACTGAGCTTTCTAAGCTCAGACTGCATCCTCCTAAAGAGGCAACAGTAGACTAGACACACAACACAGAACCAACCGGTGAAGTAACGCATCAGTATTTTAACAACCTCATGTACCTGTGTCTTGGTTCACCTTTCACCCCAGTTCTGATATTCTAGGAACATCATCTTGGGATGCTGGAGAAGCTCAAAAGCTGTCCTCTCTTTTCAACAGAAGTCATTTCAGATAAACGCACCAGGCATCATCTCTACCCAGCAGAGGAGGGCACCAAACTTTAACAGAAGGGCTCATTTATGTGAGCTAGTGCAAAAATCTTCATTCTCTTTCCACAGCTGTAGCACTCACCAAGCCGTGTCTTGTCAACAGCAGATGGGAAGAGCCTCACGTCCTCAGGAAGCCCCCTAAGCACATGCTCAGGTACATCATCTAAGGTCTCCACAGCGACAGTAGATTCAGTTGTGTTCTACAAGTCAAAAAGCCAGAAGGGCCACCACCATTAACAGATAAAAAGAGTGGCACAAGAGATGATCAACCCATACGAGCTACAAAAACTCCTGACTTGAAATTAAAGTAAAATTTCCAAATTGCCATTTCAATTAGGGTCCCCTCCATCAACACGCTCACGTGCAAGTATCTTTTTATCAGAACATTCAAGTTTTCACTACTGTTTTCATGACACTTTTTCATGCTTTAACACAGAGTTCTAAGACGGCATTAGAGAGCTACAGAAAACGCTGATAACTAGAGCTGCTGCAAATACTCTTTGGCTTTAGTTAAGGATGCATTGATCACAAGCAGTACACGGCCAGTAACTCTGACTGAAAGGGTTTTCATGTATCTCTCAGACCGTTTGCCATTCCATTCATTTTCACTGGCCTCTCCTTAAAAAGAAAGTCAAAATTCTCCCTTGAGTTACTTGGAGAATAGAGCTAAAGGTGTTTTATTTGTCCCATCTGAACACCACTTACCTGACAGCTCTACTATATTAATACCTAAAGATGAATGAACAGAAAAGCTCTGTGGTTCTGTACCTTTAGATATTTCAGAATATAGTTTCATAGGAGTTCAGGCTTAGTGTCAAGTCTCTGAAATCACTCATTAATATGGTAATTGAAAACTCATCCACTGAAAAGCTTTCAGTTGCATTATTTTTAGCCACCAGTTATGCCACGAGAAGCTACGTTTAACAAGTAGTTCAGTCAGTAATAGCACAGTTATGTGCTACTTTATGCTGAGACAACATTCCTTTGTGCCATTTCTGATCAAGGTCCTCTCAAATTTCAGCTAAAATACATTGCAAAGTTGACCTACCTGCCTAGTGCTCTTGAGATCAAGTATCACAGAGGTGATCACAGAAACAGCACTAAGTTTTAGCATCTACCAGTTATCACTATAAAAGTCTCCAGATCCTTAAACATTCTATTGAAGTGATAGAATTGGCTTTGATTACACAACTTATTTGTTAACAATATGCTTAATTCTCTTTTTAAAATCAACAACTCAAATGTGTCAAAAAAAAAAATGTCACGGAAGACGTACGAGCGCTTACAGAACCTGTCTGGAAAGTCTAACGCAAAAAAAAACGGGCAGTAGATTAATTTTCCCTTTAAATTACAGACAGCTACAACAAACCTAATCTAACATCCAGACCTAATCTTCTCCAGAAATGAGCCACAAAAAGGTTTTATTATTTTAACTTTCAGCTGTACACTAGAACTTAAATATCATCTCTTCTGCTAGGAAATGTTTCTGCCCGCTTCTGACACGTGATGCTTTTAGCAGAATTCTCTGTTAGCTGCATACTTTTTGAGTAGCGAAGAGTCAGAAGATGAGAGAAGTTGTCAGAAGTGTTTTGGGACACGTACAGCATTTGTCCCAGTTATACTGTTGAAATATGTTACTGGCAATTAAAGTAACGAGAGGCAAGTGAACAGCCGTGCTAAAATACGCTTACTTGATTAAAACAGCGTGCAGCAAAACAGCCAGAACACAGGAAAAACAGGAGGGGCTTTTTCATTTTCATCATGAAAGCTAACTGGTGTTTCAGCTTAGCCTAGAAGGACAACTCCAAGTTTCAAAACAAAAGGCAATTGCAGCCTCTGAGTGTCCAGACCTGCTCCTGCAGCCTTCCATTTAAATTTCATCAATCGCTTCCTAAAGATGCACGTAACCGTGCCGAAGGAAACAAATCTGTTTGCTTCTGTGCATAAAGGAGAGAATGATGTAAAGCTTCAGCAGCAGGAATATCTTGCCTGGAAGCTCCCAAGCACTGACTTTGGAAAGACAGCGTGAAGCCAAAACCTCAGCTACCCACCACGCTGAGGACCACTGCACATATATTAGCAGTTCATTATCTCCCCCGTTCAAATGAGGACTTCCAAGCCTACTCAATCTAATCAGCCCCCCCCCAAAACCAATCTCCAATAGTTCCTGGTGTTGCCTCAAGTGAAAACCTATCACTTGTGAGAAAGCCTGAACAAGAAGAAAGCCGTGCTCCGAGTTCCGAGAAGCGCACGCAGTTCACAAAGATGAAAAGTCACTTGTTGTCCCTATTGAATCGAGGCTCCAGTGTGGGTATCGCAGTGTGCACTGGGGATACCCCACCTGCTCTGCGCTACCCAGTACTCGTGTCAGTGGCCAGACACAAGCTACCCTGCAAACCCTGAAGACCAGCAGTGTGCCTAAGACCCTTACAGGAGCTGCCATGACAAAGCTTGGACTCTAATGTACTTCTGGGTCTGTTGCTGTCTTTCTCCTGCTCTACTTACAACCTATGAACACGGCATTTCACTCCTGACTGACAGTAAACTATCTGTAGGTCCAGATTACTCGTCTGCAACAAAGAGAATAAACTAAAAGCAGCTTTTAGGGAGAATAAAGGGTTTTAATAATGTCATAATATTTATTATTTCAGTATCCTACATGTTAATCCTAACTCCTACATAAATCACCAACTTGGCATCCTTGGCCAGCAGGTTATATTTAACACAAAAGGTTTTAAGGTATTTCTATATTGCAGCTTTAAAGGCAAGAGAAAGCTAATAAATGATTTATAAGTGTCTAGTAAAGCAATTAGTTGCATTCTAAGGAGGCTACAAGGTTCAACATGCTTCTTATAATACTTATAATATTATTATATTATACTTATATTACACTTATAATATTATTCATACCATTATTTTTATAACACAACAGTAAACGCTACTCACGCTTGTCATTAAACAACTCCGTTTTTATGCACAGAATCCTGGAATGTTACCTGATTATCATCAGCAAAACACTATTCCCGATTACAAAAAAGACCAGAAGTTGAAAGGCACAAGCATGCCCAGAAACTGTCCAGATTATGAAGGAATTGTGCTTGGTGAGAACCAGGTTTAAGTTGAATCACAGGCAACAGCCCTAAAAAAACCAAAACTACCTGCCCTCTGATGCTGAACTTTGACCACGCTGGTCAGAGGCAGAAGGCAAACCAGAGGTGATGGTGGCAGCTAATACAAGGGATGTTACACTTAAGCTCTGAACAAGCTTTTAGAGGTGTTAAAGCTGAGGAAAAAAAAACCAAAACAATAAATTGGGCAGCACTACAGTTGTCCAAGTAAACCCCAGCTTTCTGGAAATGATTCTTGCTTTTATACTGCAGCCATAAAGCAGAGATAGGAGAGTATTTTTCATCTCCTGAGGAATACTTGGAGCACTTCTGAAATAGGTTATGCTGAAAGTTTACAGGAAATATATTTTTAAATGTATCTCTATCTGCTATCAAATGTAAGGTTTTTATCTCTAAAGCAAAACAGATAAAGCTTCTCAACCTTTCCTACTTAGCAGCACCATTTGTGAGCGTGCTGCAATTATTCTCTGCATTTAGGAACGTGACTTGCTGAGTTAAGTTACAAGAACATATTTTCTGCCAGCTTTACAGCAACGACAAGAAAAATGATAAAAGTGGAGTCATAGCAAGGTTATGTTCTTGCTGCCATGGTAAGCCCTAACAGCTGCACAGCCATATCCTAGAGAGCTATTTGCAGGGGAGAAAGACCCCTAAATTGGAAACTATGGAAGGAACAGAATGTCAGAAATCCCTTCCCAGCAAAGGGACTGAAGAGACTGGGGGCGGGGAAGTCCTCATTCTTTAGTTATAATAGCTGAAGTCTATTCAAAGCAGAGGAATGTTTTATTTTGCTCTTCCAACAATCCGAAAGGAAAAATAGTGATGAAAGAAATCTGATTTTCAGACATCTCTTAGCCTTGAACTGATACATAAGAGGCCATGTCTCATCAGAGGAAAAAGAAACACGCTCTGCTCAGCTTATCAAAGAAACTTTAACGTTTTTTCAGTCCGTTAGCCCATGAGTTCATTAGGGGAGAACCAAGCCCATTTTTAGCAGTGCTTTCTAACAAATTACAGAGATGCAGAGATGAGGGGGACTAGAGAGCGAACGAGGTGCTTAGCAGAACAAAGAACTTCACATTTCAAGCAAATAAAAATGTGGTGTTCTTAGGGTTGAATTTCCTTTTGGGGTTTGGTTTGGTTCAGTGGCTTTGGTTTGGTTTTTCAGGTTTTTCTTTTACAACCATAGCTAGATGAGCAGTCAAAAATCTCAAGCCTGCAAATAAATTTTAACCTAGCAAAACTTTAGAAATCAGACTCAACTGATTTAAACAGAAGTCTAAATATGTCTGGCATATTCCTTAATAGTCACACCTCCTTTTAGCCCTAAATAACCCCAGGCTGCTCTATCATTCAAGAAGTGCATTTGTATGGAGTAATCTACAATCAGAACTTCATTTTGCATCTACTGACATAAATCAAAGATTCGAGAATAAATCACAGACTGAAAGAACACAGCACTCCTGACACACTTGACACCTGTCATATTAATGGATTTCACGAGCACCAGAAAATTGGATATGGCTTAGTATGTAACAATACATTTCACACCTCAAACGAATGGTAATAAGTAACCAAGCACTATACAGTAAAATAAACAACAATTTAGTTCAGTCAAATCAGTGCAATCTCATTTTATTTGCAATTTAAATGTAGCTACTTCAAGCACTTTCCAGATCACGACTCGGCCCCAAGGAATGTCTGTCTACAAATGAAGAACTACAACATTTCAAGCTCTTTTCCACCAGCACTTACCCATCACATTTAAATTGGGGTTTTTCCTATTTAACAAACTCACCTCTCGATAGGACAGTGTACTGCTGCATGTCCTAAGCCAACTTTTGCATCTCACTGAAGTGCTACTACAATATTTTTCACTCACTCCAAAACTGATTTTGAATACAAGAGCACTTGAAGCTTATTTTGCTTTTAAGCTTCCTACTCTGAAGTTCATCAGAAATATTACATTGCCAGCATTCAAATTAGCAGGGATGAAGTGACTTAGTTACAGTGAAAAAGAAATTTATTTGAGGGCTTAAGGGGTGCCTTAACTGAAACTATCTTTTCCTAGCTGCTTCCAATTCAGAGTCAAATCACTTTGACAGTACTTTTCAACATGTTGATTAAGGAATTTTTCAAACCACTTTTCAATATAAATATAGCTCTGGACCAACCACAAACTAGACTATCATGTATTTAAGTATTAAGCAGAGTAGAAACAGCACCTGCAACCAGATGTTTATAGATGATCACAGATTAAAGTGAAAAGGAAAATAAAAAAAACAATTCTGAACAATGTGGTGAATGACAAACATTCAATTAGTGTCATGTTTTGGTGGAAGTAGGATTAAGATAAATTAGAAAAAAAAAATCAAAGTATTTCATTGAAGAAAGGGGGTCATGGCAGAGAAGTTAGAAGAGGCAGTAGGCAGAAGGAGATGAGTTGACTAGGGAAGACTGCTGACAAACAGCCAGCAAGCACAAGAAAGAAACAAAAAGGACTCTGCTTGTCCAAGAACCTTATCTGGGCTACCCCCTCTGCAACACGCTTGAAAATTAAAAATGTACCAGAAATACCTGAAATAATGGTTGAGAAATGAAGAGGGAATGAGGCAGGGAATTTTAGTACAAGTGCAGCTGTTAATTTGTTAATACACACCTTCCCTATTTTCAAAAGAACTGCCCATGCAGTATTCCAAGTAGCACACAACCTTCTTCCTACTGATTTCATGTGGTCTGAGTAACAGTCAATGCTACCCATCAAAACCCCAGGTTTGCTTGGGTTTTGTTAAGTTAATTATAAATTCAGTATATTCTGATGAAGTATTTTACGTATAAAAGGCAGATCTCTTGAAAAGAGAGAGAAAACTGCATGCTGTCTCTATCCTGAGACAGCACTCTTCCGGGACACTCAAAAATACTGATTCCACTAAAAGGTGCTTTGTTCCATTCTAAACCTCCTGCTCCTTACTACAAGGAGGCCACATCCAAGTATTTATGGCAAAGGTTTTCCCTCCCTGCTTCAAGATTTTAGTGGGATAAGCAACAGAACTAGCAATCCTTTCATATACACCAAATGAACAGTTGCTCAGTTAGTCTCAGGGTCACTGAAGTCACACCAAAGGCAGAGATAAGCAGAATGAAAAAAATAAATAAAAAAATATGAGAACAGCACACTGGAAAGATGTTTGGCATCAGGCAAAAACGTTTCTTATACAGACCTGGCACTACAACTTGTCAACAGTGAATGAAATGAGAAGGGCACTGCAAGAAAAAACACCACAGGGTTGACACTAAATACACACTTAGTATGAATGGCAGTTGAGTAATAAAAAGCTGTATGAGCTTTGCACACTGTAGAAACTAAATGGAAATGCCAGAAACACCGAGAAGGACTCCAAACTATTGTAACTACTCCCAGAGGCAGGGTTATCCCATTATTTAATTGTAAGATGACACACAACAGCACTGCATAAACATTATTAGCAGTCCCAATCAGAAAGGTGAAGACTGTTTTGATGCAGCACAGAAATCTCACTTAATTCTAGAAACAGACCCAGGCAGGGGAACACGATGACAGACAGGACATGAGGGGACACGGACACACAAATGGGAAGGAAACAGCCAATGGTAATAAAAGTTTAGGATCTACAGCTTTCAGAATGATAACAGAATCCAAAGCTTCTAAGAATGACTGCTAAAGGAGGATTACTGCTCAGGTGGACAGAGCAATAGGCTGTTTGCTTCATGCCACCCAGTGCATTCAAAACAAACCTTACAGGGGAAAAAATGTCAAAGGCTTGACAGAAATAAATTATGAAGCAATAGTTGCTGTCCCAAATTAGACTACAAAGGCTGCAAAGCAGGCAAATGCAAATGTTATCTGTATTTGTTTATAGATAGAATTCAAACATGTATTTTTACAGTATTTATTTCAAGGCTCTGATAAAGATTTTGCTTTTTATCTCTTAAATACGCATATACATACTGAAGATTTTTTACTTTCAATCAAGGGAAAAAAGGAGCAAGAAACACCCCACTAACCCATTTCACACTGTGATTACTTCTATTGTGTATATACTTGTCTAACTTCAGGGAGAACATACTCCAGCACAGCACTAACTGTATTCAGTGCTGCTGCTGACGACCAAGTAAAGGCATAAAGGGCAATAAAAACACACATTAGATAAAGGTGTCAATAATACGAGTACATGAAGCATTTTCCATGACTGCACCGTGGTTGTTTCTGGCTGAGAAAGTTTCTGTTCATAGATGACTTTTTTAGCAAATTAAAATGCCCTTCCTTCATCATAGCATCTTATGCTGACATTCCCACGCCAAAGGGACTTTGTGAGATCATCCAAAGACAGAAGTTACAAGAACAAAATTAAGGCAACGTGTACTTTTTCTGTAAGGATCTTTAAGAAGTACAATTGCACAGACAGACAAACAGATGTACAAGTCCTAGTTGGATAGACAAATGTAAAATAAAATCACGTACGCTTGGCACTGATTAAAGGAACACCCTCCAGTCGGGCTACTCTTGCACCCAGGTAGCAGAACACTGCAAACCAAAAGAAAGGTGCTTTCCCCATCTTTACACTTGCTTTTAGGTGAAATGCTTTGGGTTCCAGTTCTGTGACAGATTGTCCACTGTACACTTGAAATGGTAAATTGGTTTTTAAAAAATGGATGCCTGAATTATTACTAAAAGCCTGAGGATGATAGAAGATTTTTCCAGAGAGGTGTTCTTGTAAAGGGTGCCAGCAGGAATAATGTACATGCAGCTAAAGGGAATTTACAGAGATAAAATAAATATCACAAGCGTACACATTGTGGACAGGAGGACTATTAAATGTAATGACACTGAAGATTTAAAAGAACATTTCTTTTTTAGTGGCCGATTTACTTTTCTCATTAATGATTAACTATTCTAACATCTAAGCATTTTGATAAAGTCTTACAGTTATACTCACCTGATTCATTTTGAATTCCTGTTGTGTTCTGAAAAGATACACACAACAAAGAAACTCCTTTGATTACATGAGCCCTAAAAAGAAAAACAGACAATTGTAACACGTACCTACCTACAAATTTACACCGAGTTGCAAGTACACGCAGACCTGTAGTTTCTCTCCCTGCAGCATTTGTCACAAAGCAGCATATTTCTTTATAAAAAAAGAAATCTGCTCCAAGCTACAGTTTTGTTATTACAGCTCAAATGTACACGGATAATCTGAAGATGGTTCTCTGTCATTAATCTCTCTCCCAGTTTTAACTGACGATGCAACAGAAATGCGCTCGAGTGGGACTGTTTGTTTTGAAAATCAAGTTCACTCGTCCACGATGAAGTAGCTTTAAGAATTTAGGATTCAGATCCCTTTAGAAATTACTAGCAAAGCATTATGAAAGACCTTAAGTGGTTTTCAAATGAACGAAATGCGTGCATTTGAGTCTCTGCTGTCTTAGAACCAGGAATTTCTTCCTTGCAGTCGGGCCTTTTCTGAAGGCATTGTATTACAGCGACGCATTTGGCATTCTGCTTTAACAGAAGCCTGAGATTTCAGAAAGTTTCCTAGTTCAAGCAGGCATCAAATTAGGAAATTCATGACTTTAATCAGAACGATGCCATACCTAAGACTAGTACATCAACTCTTTATTATTATTATTATTATCTAAATACATTTATTACTGCTGGAAACACTCTGCTTCCTGGTGTCAGAATTTTCAATGAATGAACATTACCCTTTTCTGAAGGTTTAACTGGTACCTAATGACTTAAAGCACTTTATTCAAGTACTGCTATTTCTTCTCTCTCTTTAGTTGTCTTTGTTATAACAATGATTAACTGATTTTTTATTAAGTACTTTGCATAAATATTAACATTTAATTTAAAATACATTCGAGTAAAATATATTCCAAATAGATTTCAGAGATTCACATCTTTGCACTGTCAGAATTCTTAATGCTGTATAATTAACAGTGGAAAGACTGTTGAGCTTCATACAAATGTTGCATCCTCTAAGAAATTCCTTAGAAAAACTTCCTTGAAAAGGATATTTCTATTGTTTACAGCTCTTCCAGGATTAACTCCTTTTGTCAGGATACTTCCATACTACATTAGCATTTAGACAAACAGCTGAAACCTCCGTATTTCAGCTCCAGTTTTACAACCAGTTTCTTGCGATTTAGTTTGCCAGCAGACACCAGTTACAGGATAAGGAGCTGCATCTGAACAGCTTTTAAGCACCTGAAGAAAAGCATTCCCGTCGGAAGGTACTATTACAGCTCTCTAACCTACTTCAGCACGCCTGTCAAATACAAATCAACTCCTAGGAATGAGGCATCCCAAGCGTTTGATTTTCTCCTGTTTTCTGCCAGGGAACGTTGCCAGTGGCAAGGAACTCCTGAACAAGTAGGGAATGCTCCCCACACTGCATTACCAGTTACAGTCAATCCTCAGATGATTCAATCTTGCCATGACAAATCACGTCCCTTCAGCTCAAAGTTTCTCAGGCTTTAGCACGCAGTTGTTTCTCACACTTCTTCCACATACCCTCTACTTCCCTCAGCCTTGATAGCTGAACTCATTTTCCCTCCTGACAAATATGATTCCTGCTTCATTTTTAGGCAAATGGTTTCTGCAACTTGATCCCCAGGCTGCCTGTCATCTGCTGAAAGTCGGCTTAGCACATGGAAACACTGATTAAAGAAAAAGCCAAAGTTGAGTCAGTATAAACTTATGTGCCTGAGAGGAGGCCTGAATAGCAGAGAAGAATCCAGTGCTCTTTTATTCATTGTTCATGGGGACAATATCCACACAACGGGAATTTATGAATGCATTCTGGATAGCAGCAGAGGCATCAAAACATTTCCTAGTGTGAAAACCAACTTAGGGTTAGTAATAAGTGTCTTGGTTTTCTATGCTCGACTACAGAACAAGAACTCATTACTCACATAAAGACAACGAAAGCAAGAACCTTTTATTAGCACGATTTTAGAGCGCAGCCCAATGAGCTCCTATGGCTGCAGCGTATGAGTTTCAGTGGTCGCTGTCTCCAGCTGCCTCTTTCTACCTTTCTCCTCCCTCTCCCTGAAGATTATCAGCCCTCAGTGACAAGGGTAAACTGTTCACATCACGGTTCTGGAAAGCGATTGAGAAAACCTCTGGTAAAAGTGCCCCTTACACTGTGGCAAATGACAGTCATCTGAAGTGTAAACATCTCGTGCAGCACTGAATGAACCAGAGAGGCATTTAACCCAGAACTCTGGATATCTAAAGACAATAAGGATTTAAAGCATTGTCTTAGAGAAGTAAACATTCAGCACCATCACTACTCGGCTACTTCGATGTAAAGAACCTGACACAGGAGTAAATAGGAGCTAAGTGATGGTCTGAAGGGCTCAATGCTATAGGAAAGTCCTGCAAAGCTGGACATTTCCTCTAAGCTGAGCTTTCTCACTGTTAAATAAGTCAAAAATTTGAAAAGCAGGCAAAAAGGTTTTTTCAAAACTTTATTACATTTGAGCAGTAAAAATACATTTTTCTAGTATTTCATACGCCAGTTCAAAATTATTTTGCTTAGAATTAATAATAGTACGAGAAAATTAATATTTGCCTAGAATTAATATTATTTCCCAAGAATTTAATTAAAAAAAAAAAAAAAAAAGAAAAATAAAGATAACCCTGGTATTTTCACAAATTTTATAAATGCTTTATTCTGCTTTTATACAGCTGCTCCTATCCAAACCTCTCAATGGTACTTCTGAGGAGATGACAAATCTTAACATTAAATCTTAACATTAAATCTTAACACAGATTAACAACTCTTAACCAACTGCACTACTCCATACCCTTTCAGCTACAAGTTACAAGAGGAACCAGCTGACCATAAAACACAACTAGACGAGAAATTAAGCTACAAAAGCTTCAACAAGTATCTATAAAGCTATTGATTTAAAACACACACTTCATCCTAAAATTTTATACCTGCGGGTCTGACAAGTTCCATGTCTGAGCTATCTAATGGAGAAAATGCCTCAAAGTATTTCCCCACTTTTTCCTTCCTCCATGATACCTGTTTTGTTAACAATGAACTCAACCATGTGGAAAACAAGATGGATTGCACAGGGTAAAAAAACCCACTATATACAAATTTACATACAGTTTTCTTTCTACCTAAATGAAACATGACAGAAGAATAGACAACAAAGCATCTGTAACACTGAGTTAGGGGGTTAACTTCCAGTACACAAAGTTCAACAAAACCAAGAAGATATGAACCAAATTCTACAAGTGCTGCACAAATATCAGCGACTACCAACAGCGTATTTACTCTTGTCACTGCAAGCAGGAACAAGCTCTCCATTCATACACTAATGACTTCTTACCTACACCTACAGTCAAGTCCAATGCAAGATTTCCCAGGAAAGCCCCAAAGAAAATGATCTTGCTCTGATTTGTCATCAGGGGAATTGTGAGATACTAAGTCTAAAGAAGCAATGGTGACCACACTAAATCAGTTTTCAAGTTCACAAAAGTCTAGAACTGTGACAGTACTTTGAAAAAGTCACGTCAGCAGCAACATCAGAGGTAACAACTCTTCTGATTCAAGCTTTCCTCCAAACTCCCCAGCGACATATACCTGCATTTAGCAGCCGGAGACCTGAGCTTTGTCAGTCACATCTACCTCAGAAAGCTCTGAAGATTCACTGAAGCCCCCAAGAATAGATAAATAAAGGTTCTATACCAAAAATGAAGCACGCTCACCAATACAGTCACCTGGGGTTTTTTATAATTAATTTCCAGAAATTATTACCAAGTCATATTTATTTCATCCCACTACTGTACCTCTCGAGTACAAAATACTACGCGCTTTCTCCAGATGTGAAAGCAGCTGGGAAATGAACACAACAGACAGAAGATCCACTGCATCATAGCATTAAAAAGGCTCATTGATGGGCAACAAATTGTATTTATTTAGATAAGAACATACGAGGCATCCATACTTAAGGAAACTGTGGTCACTCTGAAATAAAAAGCTTGAAACAAAAAATATTTTGACCTTATTTCTGAATTCTACACTTAGGAATTTGAAATTGTTCCTTATAAAAAAAAAAATTGTAACTTTCTGGGAGAAAAGTTTGCAAACAAGAGCGAGTGATGGAATACAAAAGCAACATTACAGATCCTCATTTTCAAACTAAATCAGCTGGTACTTCTAGCGAGCACTCTTTAAGTTTTTCTAAATTGTCTATTTTCTGATTTTGTAAGTGATATCACTTCTCTATGGGGGTGGTTTGTTGTTTTTTAAAAAAAAAAATAAATCCCAGAAACACAAAGCACTTTGAAAGAGAACATTGCTACCAATTCAGAGCAAGGACAAACCAGGCATCAGAGCATCAATCCTATTTTGGAAGCTGAAAATGGGACATGCATTACATCACTGCTCCGGTAAAAACGTGTTCATTACAGAACCAGGAACAAGACCCCAAAGTCTCACCAGTCTGCTTTCCTAATGACCAGGGGCTCAGGCTGGGAAACTGCAGGGCTCTTTCTTTTGGGGATTTTTTTTGTTTGTTTGGGGGTTTTTGTTGCAACACATAATTATTTTTTTTTTTATCCTCGGGACATTTACACTTTTTTCAGTTCAATACTGAAATAGTCTAGTCCACAAATTTTCAAGGTATTAGGTGAATCAAAGCTTGGAAAAAAAAAAAAATCAAATTCATGTTAACTCTGAAAGATTAAAATATATGTTTGATAGAAACAAGAAGCACTATCTTTGGGCACTTCATTACAAAGACATTTTCAGTTAGTGAAGGCTGTCAGAGTAAGAACAGAGAAGAAAATGGGCAAAGAATGCTTTTTCTGAACACTAAAATCTATTAGCTGTTGTTCATTAAGAAAAAAAAAAGGCTTTGCTTACTGCCATGTAACCAAATAAACTGTTACACTTTAGAAAGGTTTATTCAGATAATCAAGAAAATAAGCCAAGAAATCACCAATCCAAAAATAAACCCCAAGTTTATTAAAGAGCAAGCAGTCAAGAGAAGTCAATGGGCAATAATAACAAGTTCTAACAACTGCAGATGTACCGACACCATTCTAAACTTCAGACGGAAGTACACTTTTAATTCTACTTGCAAAGACAGTCAATTTAAAGGAAAATTTTCTCCGACAAGTACATTGCTGATTGACTACTAAGTGAAGAAGTCCATTTCAGTCACTTCTTTTTATAATACAAGACTCAGTCTCCCATTTTTGTCCACAGGCACATTTCAGACAGATGCAGAGAAGAAATATTTTTCAGCTACACGTATATCCAGAGAAAAAAACAAACTGGTAAAAGAAATGATTGCACTGGGCCTCCCCAGCCCTGCAGCACCCAGCCCACACCCAAGCAAAGTCAACATGTGGAGTGACACAAGTCCTGGCCCACAGC
>JANHGN010004726.1:0-13405 GCA_024605025.1 Megaceryle maxima | reverse complement strand
TGTCGAGGGGTTTCGGCCGAGGACTGGGGGGAGTGGGGGTGGGGGGTAGAGGGGGGGGGGGGGGGGCATCTAAAACGGCTCCGTCTATACTAAAACGGCTAGGGGTTGAAAAGGAAAATTTCCAAATAAAATAAAGTGAAACGCAACTGAAATCCAACATACATTATTAGAGATGTCGTTTAGAAACAGCATTTCTCAGGGATTTATCCAGTGTGTTCAAAGAAAGGGAGAAACATCCCCATTATTCCCAGTGCTGCAGGGCCTGTTTCGCCCAGCTGTGTCTGAATTTAGAGCACCGGGACATTTCTCCGCCTCCTTCTCCGTCTCCCTTACCCACTTTCCATTTCCAGACAAAAAAAACCCCAAAACCTTATGTATGCTTTGGGATATGAAGACCACTGCAAAGATGGGGTATAAACTCTTTGAAATGCTGGATAAATCCCTAATCCATATACCTATTGGATTAAAAACCTACTGGATTTCATTTTGGGTGTTCTGGACAACAAATTTCTAAATGTAGCTCACTATTGGATGAAAATAACCTTTAAAAGTCTGTTGGTGAAGTTCTTCAAAAGACAGGACCCGCTGGAGGGTCCTTCTGCTTCTCTCTCTCTCTCTCTAGTTTGGTGCAGAATGGTTGGGTTTTTTGTGTTTGTGGTTTTGTTTTTGTTTGTTTTTTTTTTTTTCTGTTCTTTTTTCCATTTTCTTTTTTTTTTTTTTTTTTTTAATAAAAAGTGTTGAATTGGTTCTCCCCCCTCTTTTTTTTTTTGTTTTTTGTTTTTTGGGTTTTTTTTTTTTTTGTTTTTTTTTTTTTTTTTTTTTTTTTCCTTTTTTTTTTTTTTTTTTTTTTTTTAAATAAAAAGTGTAGAATTGGTTCTCCCCCTTCTTTTTTTTTTCGTTTCTTCCTTAAAGTCTCCTTCATTCAAGTTTCACGTGAGCCTCCCATTGCATTGTTAGTTTGTCATTTTCTTCAGTACAAAAGCGGCCGCCTCACTCCCCCGGGATGGGTGCGTCTCTCGCTCCTTATTCCAGTGTTTAGATGTAAGGGTACTGGTTGACCTTGGTGGGGCTCAAAGGGTATCCAGTGTAGACTGTGGAGGCTGGAGAAGCACTGATATAGGTCTGATGGGCAAACTGAGCCTGGTACTGACTCGGGTGGATGGTGGGCGAGGGCAGAACCCGTGGGCCCATGCTGACAGGGACCTGGTGGACGATGCTGGCGGGGTAGGTGGTGTGCTGCACGGCATGCCGCGCAGACCCTTGGGAGGCCACCAGGTGCGCGACGGTGCCCGTGGAGCCCAGGGCGGCAGGGGCGGTGTATGTGTAGAGGTGGGGTTGGGTGGGTAGGTGAGCAGCGGCAGCCGCGGCCAAGTGAGGATGGACTGTACCGTGGCTGGGACTATTGTGCGGGAAAGAGTACGGGGCCTGAGCTATCGTTGGAGTGATGTAGGCTTGCTGTCTCCGGTGACTCCCTGTGCGATCGGTCGTGATGTGCTGCTGAGCCTGGATAAAGACAGCAACAGTGATAAGCGGTTACAAGACAAGAGACGGCTCTTCACCTCCTCAGGGGTGCCTACAAGCCTCCCTGTGACACCAGACAGCCTCAGGAAAGTCCCTTGTGCTCCTCCTGACACCCTCAGCATTACCACAGTCTTCCACTGGAAACAGGTGACAGCAAAGGGTCCCTCCCAATCCTAGGAAGACCTTGTAGTTTCATACATTCCACACAAAAAATGTCCCCCAAAAGGACAATGGAGTCCCCCCAGTCTGAGCCACACCCTGCTGGCTAGCATGGTAGCTGATGAGCTACCATGAAGACCCAACCTTGGATGCCCAGCTCCTAAGAACATCTTCCACAAGCCCAGTCACTCATCAGCATATGGCTTTTTTTTTCGTGAACCCTCTGCTGATGGAACCTGGTGCGCTGACAGCTCAGGGGAATGAAGTTGCCTAACTACACCTGGAACTGGAGATTTATTTTTGCTCAGTTTGGGTCTTTGCAGTTATAATTTTCTCAGTCAGTGAAAATAACTACTTCATTTTTTAAAGATAAAAACCTTTGGCTTGATCAGATCCTGCAGGTGCCTGGTACCCACATGTAATCAGCTATAATTACTTGAGCACAGGAACTTCTTACAGCGGGATGGGAGCAATGTGCTTTTTCAGGAATTTTCTAGGTTTTTTTTCATCGAATAATAATGTCAAGAGGTTTTCCCAGTCATTTGTAGTCAGAGTATTAAACAACCAATAAAGTAAGAATTAGAAGGCAAGAAGGGCAATGCTCCACATTATTTCCTTCTATTCTTCCAAGCCCTCTCATCCTCTTTGTAAGCACTGCCTGCACTGTCACTGTGGTCTGAAATGCAGCAGCCACACTCCTCCCCACTCTTGGAAACAGCACCTCGCCCACTTCCTCCATTTTCACTCACTTTTATTTCAAGTTTGTTTAAATTTTTGTTTCAACTACATTCTGAGGGGGCGGGGATGTTCTGCTTCCACAAATTATTTTAAAAACCCACCCCAGTTCTGATTATATCCAGCCCTGGATGCAAGCCAGCACTGTCCTCTGAGCTCTCCAGACTCTTCTCTTGAAACGCTGGTAACTGTGGTGCAACTTCCCTACTCTCCTTACCTCACCTTGGAGAAGAGAAAGGCCCCAGGTGCAGTACATGAAAAGGGCTGAAGCTCCTGGAGAGCTTCCTGGGTGTTTTGATAACAGGCAATGAAACATCTTGAGAACTGTGTACTGCTGAGTAATGGGATTTGCCTAGATCCATCCACAGGATGGGCCAAGCTCACTGTATGAAGTCATGTGTATGCACAGAAGATCTACTTTGCCTTGTCACATCTGACGGGCTGGGCTCATGGCAATTCCTTCACTTGGAAGATACTCTCCCCATGGTTACCTATAGATAAGGAGAATTTAGTCCTTCCTACACAGTCCTGCTCCACTCCTTTGTGTCTAAGCCACTGCACCTTCTCTCTCACATTATTCCCACTCACACTGTTAGATCATCTGACTTCAAAACACATGGTAAGAGTACTGCCAGCCCACTCAAGGTTGGGATCTGCACTACCTCTGCTGCCTGAGCCGGAGGGTCAAGGTCTGCACTGAAGTTGAAAGAAGTCTATCAAACTTGACATGGGGCCCAACTATCATTAGACAGAAACAGGACAGCCCATGCTGGAGGAGTGGTAGGCAACAGCCGGATGATGCACCATCAAAATTGGCCTTGGTTGACTTACCTGACTTAGATTAAGAGGCTGCTGCTGCTGGAAATGTGCTCCTGGTCGCTGCTGCCTATAGGCAACGGCTCCAGACGAGCTCCCTGAAGAGTGACCGCTGGTGGAGGTCACGGTGCTGGAGGACTTGGACTTGTAGGAGGATGAGTGGTGACTGGTGGTGACTGTGCCAGGAAAGGAAACACATTTGTAGCTTACATCACATTCTTTAATTGCTCACCCTATCTCTTCCTGACTGAATCTCCTCCGGAGCGGCTTTTGGGAGGAGACATACAACAGAAGCAGGATAAGAAAATGGTTTCCCTTAATTAACAGAATACCTCAGCAGTGCTTCATACCCATGGCCAGCCTGTTATCCTAGAAGGCAGATAAGCAGATCTGATATCTGGACCCAAACTGGGCCCAGAGAAGGCTTTATAGATCCTTCAGAAGTGTGAGAAGCTGTTCTGCCAGCAGAACTGTATGATGCAGGTACAAATCCCAAGGAGAGGAAGGAAAGTATACTGTGCACAGCACAAAAAAAACCTCCTGGCTTGACTGACCTCATGGTGAGCAGGAAGGGAGGGAGAAGGAGCTAGTGGGGAGCTCACCCTCTGAGCCTTTGTGTTCACCAGCAGTGCGTCAAAAGAAAGGACAGCCAAACAGCTCAAAGCCAAGTGCTTCGGGCCAGACTTCCATCATAAGCCCCTTTCCAACACATCGCGCTATCTAGCATTGTGGAGGCTCTGGATGAGCAAACCTCATCAGTCCATAATGAAGGTCCTTGGGAAACGTTCTTCCCAGAAACCTCAACAACTTTGAATGAAATGCACCCGTGTTTTCAATCTCTCACCCGTTTTAAAGTAAACCTATGGAAAGGCAAGGCAGCAAAGGTTCACACTTGCATTTGGAAGCCTTTCATGTCAAAAGTTGAGCTAAAGGCTGCATCCTGTTCTTGGGTTTGTACGGAAGTAACTGGGACCGACACTTGCCCCTGTGACTCCTGAGTGTACCAGGGCACATAAACAATGCAATATGGCTCCCAAGAACAGATGTGTCACTTGAGAGAAGGGCAGAGGCATGGTTTCTTTGGAAAACAAAACAAACAAACAAACAAACAAAATGAAACCGAACAATGAGATTCTTCCAAGATAAATCATTTATTTCTTACTAATTTTCTTGACGGAAGAGGTGCAATTTACCTGGTGCCAGGCTATCGCACTCTACCAACACCTCACTGGCCTGGGTTTTCAGTGGTGGCACGATGATCGTTCGGGGGTTCCCACTGCAGTGAGTCTCTGGAACCCCTTTGGTGTCGTAGGTGTTCCCGTTGTTCTGCCCTGCACGATGCTGCACGGCGTAAGGGCTGTTGTTGCTGGAGGAATCGGAGTAGGGGGAGTCATGCACGGTGACGCAGCTGATGACATTCTTCCTTTGCTTGGACAAGGTGCTGAAACATAAGCACATAAGTGGAAAGAGTAAATAGGCAACAATCAACTCGGAAGCCACCAGAAGACTCTGCCCCTGGCAGACTAGCTCTGTAAAGGCAAAGCACAGCTTTTAGTCCTCCACCAGATAAAGGCTGCTTAAGCCAAATCCCAGGCTTCAAAACGCACTCGTTGCTATTCCAGGAAAGCCTTCATGGAGGTCAAGGAGTGAGTAAGACATTGTGGATAGATCTTATATTCACACTGCTTAGA
The DNA here is from genome assembly GCA_024605025.1 of Megaceryle maxima. Classification (NCBI taxonomy): domain Eukaryota; kingdom Metazoa; phylum Chordata; class Aves; order Coraciiformes; family Cerylidae; genus Megaceryle; species Megaceryle maxima. Next base: position 8,483 of record JANHGN010004726.1, on the reverse strand, counting down.
ATAGCACCGAACCAGACTGGCAGATTTATTTTCAGACTGCTTTTTATATATGTGTGCAATAGAAGCCCTGCAGTTATACTATGCTTTGTTGCAAGTCTCACCACCCACACAAAAACGTGGTGGTTTCTCTCAGCCTTCCAGCAATGATTTAATAATAGATGCTACAACTTTTCATGCTTAAATCCCACGAATCTACAAAATACACTCCATTCTATTTACTAATATGTCACAGTGGGCATATATTCTCAATAAGCATTTGAAACAGAGGAATGAATTGCAAAAACAAAAAATGAGCAAAGTATGTAATGCTTTCGGTTTTCTTTTCTTTCTCTGAATAGGCACTGGGTCTCCCGACTCTAGCATGGATTATCGAGATCCTGCTGCGGCTTATCTATCTGTGACATCAAGAAAGTGATTAAAAAGGCACATCAACACTTCCAAGATTAGTGCTAGAAGTTCATTAGACTAGACTGCACAAGTACGATTGGGATTTGCTCTGCTATTGTGTGTAATTATTCCTGATGGTTTCTCCTTCCTGTTATGAGCTTGTTTAGGGAGAAAAAGAGAGTGAGAAAGAGGAGGGAGGAAGGGGGATGGTGAAGATTTGCTTAAATGGCTCACATCCTCGACAGTGCACAGACCTTGACTACAGAAAATAGCTGCTATGTTTTGCTGATTGCATTATGTTGTTATGGCAACTGAAGTTTTTAAAATGATGAAAAGAAATGGATAGCACATAAAAAGCTAAGTAATTAGGCTTAATGGTGGTAAGAGCCCCAACAGGAACAGGAATGCCATGGAGAAAAAGGAATCCATCTCTTAACTTCTTGCGCGTGCACTTTTAAAAGAGAGATCTCTGTCCCACGGAGTCTCGTCTCTGTTCTCTCACTCTGCCTGGTCTAGTCTGGGAAAGGCTGATTAATGCGATCTTAGTCTGTGATGGAGACATTTGTTCCCTAGTCTCAGCATCACTCCTTACCCAGGGAAAGGTGGAGAAGATACAGAGATACTTCCTTGCAAGGACACTGCTTGCCTTATTTGTTTTTCACAGGGCTAACGGAGCACTGGTGGGTTTCCTTCAACTTGTCCGTCCCAAAGCCCCTCTGTCAGCATTCACAAACTACAACTCACCACCTTGCTCACAAGACTTGAAATCAAAAAGCTATTATCTTCTCCATTAAAGAATGCATTGGGCTGCTGCATTCACAAACAAGTTACCATCACACAGACTTTCCTTGGGCTGCGATCACAGGATCCTGGTGCACCCCAAAGTGGACGCAAGACCATGATGTTCTATGCACAGTGAAAAACACATCTCCAGAAGCCCCTGCTCTCCTAAAGCACTGACACTTGAAACAGGACAGATGATACAGAAAGAGGACGAGCTACTGCACAGCAATCAGGAAGCTGAAAGCAAATCCTTGCAGGGGCACACATCTTTTTGATGGGGAAGATGTACAATAGTGAACCCTCACATTCTAGCTTTCCACAAAGAGCTGGAGAGCCCTATATTAGGAACAGAAAGAGCAACAGCGTTATCTCAGATGCACAACTACTCTATGTGAAGAAAGATGTAGCAGTTTGGATATGGTGCTATGAAAGAAGAATATTAAGCCAATAAAAATGACGAATATTGCATCAATATTCCTCTCTCCTTCAGCAGAAATGCCTGTAATCACACAGTTATGAGTATCCACACTGCTTGCCCTTTGCAGCTACCCTTGGCTGCCAGTTGGGAAGAGATATATATTCTCTACCTCTGACAGTTATTACATTTTATAAAGAAAAATCAAGTCACTAAAGAGTTTTCTGACAACTGATAAGGTCTAGCTATTCTTTTACAGTCCTTTCCTTACATAAGTGGCTGAGCTGCTGAACTGGAAATACTTGCTCTTGGCTGACACTTGACATGGGAAGGCTGAGCTGTAGAACTGGAAGGGTATTTTTCTGTATAATCTGTGCTATTTATTGTTTTAGAATGAGCATATTTTTCAGTGGTTTGACTGAGAGCTTGTCAAAGCAGGAACCATGAGGAGCCTTCTCCTTCAGAGTGTTATAGCTCCTTGGTTACAATATCAAGTAGATCTGTTTGGTTAAACAAATAAGTGACCCCAAACCCACACCTTTCCAGAGAAATGGACCATAGCAGGGTATTAAACTCATTTCATGGATGGGAAACCGAAAAGGACCAGAGCTATGGTCCTGCCATGCCTTACACAAGTGCTCAGCACTACCAGTATGTATCATCCACCAAAGTCAGCTGGACTATTCCAGTAGGAGAAGTAAAGCACAGGGGTAAATATTTGCAGGATAAGGGCCCGAGTGATCAGCCTCTCAATTCAGCAGGCTGCAGCATTTCAGGCCCACGAGGAGTGAGTCCCATCAAAAGCAACTGGGTTTTTGTCTTTAGTAAAGGTAGGACTGCAGTTAACTCTAGAGCAGGCAGAGATGTCATGCAGGACTACTGACACACGCCCAGAGCTTGGCACCTGTTGTACCACAGCCTGCCCCAGAGATGAAGGGTGGGAATTTCAAAATCATCGAAGGCCAAACTCATGCTGAAAATCAGCCGATTCACAGGCTTAAAGTCACGTTAGGACAAAATGGGGGGCACTGCAAATTAAAACCAGAAAAGCTAGAGCTCCCTCTTCTCAAAGCCTTCTTGCTAGCCAGCAAGTCTCCTCCTTCCAGCGCCCTCGGAGGATTCAGCTGCTCTCCCTACCTCGCAGTAATGACAGAGTTATCTTTGTAAGGTCCAGGCTGATGTACTGCATTCCCTGCTCGCAAATATCAGCACTGAGAGCTTTTACCTGTTGACACAGCACTTGCCTACTCAGCAAGCTTACTGTATTCCTATAACTCAGACAGCCACAGCTTTTGGGGATATTTGTGCTTACACAGAAAAATACCATTAAAAGTCTTGCCCCCTTCTTATTAAGTTCACTCCAAGCCTGGTAATTGCTTTCCCTCCTGCGAGGACAGTAGCAGCAGCATACGTGATTTAGTAGTGTTGAGAGCTGGCATGTGTTCCTGGTCAGCTTGTGTGCCTGCCTGCCTTCTGTGGGTAGGTGTATTTTAATTCTCCAGAGGCAGGAGTGGGGAAGATTACCAAAGTAGCATCAAATCCATCTGCGCAGACTGAAAAGCAGTAGCCAGGAAGGCTTTTTAACCCTTACTGACTGGAGCTGCATCCTCCCTTTCAGAACTGCAGCTGGAAAAATATGCATTGCTTTGCAAGTTTATTAGTAGTTTATGAGTGATAGCCCATTCCCACCTGGTCCCAAAGAGCTTCTTCTCGAACTTGGACACAAAACAATTCATGTCTATCCAATGAGCATGAGTGTGGTTTCAAATATGCAGAAGCAGGTCTCTAAGATATACCACTCTCACGAGTGCTCAGCAGAGAGATGGAGTTGGGTCCCCATTTCCTACCACAAGGAGAGAACTCAAAGAAAAGTCTAATAGAGGAAAGAGAAGACAGCTTGTGTTGAGACACTAAGCAAGAAACTAAGGTAGGCATCTGAGATGCTGTTAATGGAAAGGTGCCAAAGGCAGATGTTGAGGAGGAAAAGCAAGAGGAAATTTAGGAAAAGAAGATGCTGAATTAGGTGTTAAAACAGTGCTGAAACCACCCAAATAGCCAAGGACAAGGACAGGGACAACAGCTCTTGTACCAATGCAAGTTGAGATAATTTCTACTTGCTGAAAGCCCAGCCCAAAAGCTCTCTATGTGATAGCACTGAGAGAACAGGATCCTTTTTCCCCTGAATATCTCAAGTCACACTAGAAGCCCAGAAAAAGCGAATGGTGCCTAGTGGGGACAATTCTTCAGCATGCTGTTCACCCAAAGACATACAAACTGTTCAGCACAGCTGACACTAGAGCAACGGAGGCTTTCAGCTCTCAAGGTCACCAACGTGGCCTTCTAGTTTTGGGGATCATCACACAACTGTGCCTTTGAACTGGTGTGTGAATTCACTGTGGCACTTTAGTTTTTACATGACATCACAAAAATTCCATTCCAGGTCTCTGAAAACTTAGTAACACGCAACCTTTTCAGTTTGCTGCTTCAGAATAATCCACCTATTCTAGGAAATACAGAGTCAGCCAACAAAAACCCACACTACAACTGCAATCACTCTCTTCACATTGAAATCTTATGCCATGCATAGCTCAGTATTGAGAACATGCCCCTCTCTTCAGCTCAACCTCCATCATGACCTGCTAATCTGCTCTCACCTTTCTTTGTGAATTTGTGATGGTAAGAAACATTCATTAAGTACTGCACCGAGGCCATTTTATTAGGCTATACAGCACATGCTATAGCTATTTAAGTCATATACTATTGCTTAGCAGGTTGTAAAGGTCCTGCTCCTGAAGGTTTGCTGAGGGAGCTACTGTCTGTCTCTGCTATTTTAAGTATTGGTTGCAGGTCGATGTGTCTTCTGGAGATGGAAGGCAGAAATCTTTTTACCAAATGACTGTGGTTAGTCAACGTATTGCTATGCAGAGTCAGTGCATTACTATGCACAGCATAACACAGCCACAACAGGCTAGATGTCAAAAGAGTATTACAAATGGTATTTTGACCCTCACACACACCCATCAGCAAGTTGGCATAAACACCCACTTTGTGCCTGCCAGCAATTTCTGTGTGTAAGGGGAATTAAAGTCCTCTGAAGGAGGCTCCATCACCATTGCACTATGACATGCAATGCCATAAGGCAAACAATGACTGGCAGCAGCTTATTCTGTTATAAAGGTGAGACTCTTACAGAGGCTTCATGGTATAGCTTACCATCTTAAGAGAAATCAAAAAATACCAACCCCGTAAGAATTTTGTGCCAGTGAAGATGGCCAGTGAGTTGGTCACTCAGTATGCCCATGCAACACCTGCGGTCAGGCTTTCTTGCCCAGGGAGACAGTGATTACTGTGAGGATCCCAGGGGAAACCAAGCTGGAGAGGTGTTACTTATGATACCAGCACAGATAGAGCAGGTAGTGAGGAAGTCGGGGGCTCTCCTGCCTCTTTGGGGTGGAAGCACCCTCAAAACCACCCACCTCAAGGCCACCATGGTATTGTTTCAAGAAAGCAATCATGTTTTCCTTGGCTGCTGCACTCATAGCTTGGGTGGGAAGTCATCTAGGCACGTAACAACGGCCACCTCCACTGCCTTTCCTTCCACCCCTTCCTCCCATCATGTCCCTTGACAGGACATGGAAAAATACCCATTGCTGCACCACCAGTGCATCCCTCCTGCAGGACGTGTGCTCTCCCATCCTGCCAGCCACAATTCCACGTGCACTTGTGCCTATCTTCTCTGTGTTCAAGTTGTTGCTTTATTTTTCTCTACTTCTAAGATTCAGAAATATTTAATCAAAGGAGGATGTAGATTTAAACCACCACACCACGTAAAGTTGCATACTGGAGAGTACTTAACCCCTACTACTTGCTGCTTGCTGACATGTGCACTCTGATCACTGCGACTGCAGGTGTGCTGTTGGTCTGTCTGTCTGCTTGACTTTCTTGCAAGAGCAAATAAAGAAACTTAAGAGAAATAAATTATAAGAAAAATATCAAGTTTGCTCTCTGTTTTTACTCTCTTTAGTGCTTTACAGGTAATGGTTAGATCTAAATTCTTTCCAGAATAAATAACAGTCAGGGTATTGTCTTACAGCTCAGTGGTAAACACCTTTCTAGCCTTTAAAGTCTCTTTGTACAGGATGCTGAACTGAGAGTCTAGAAATTCATGGGTGATAAATAAACAGGATGACAAAACGGTTTCCTGTTCATATAATGCTTTTTGTATGCAATTTTTTTTTTTCTGCTGTTCTACAGGACAAAATGTCACATGCAAAACTTTGTGGGCATCAGAAACCAGGTAAAAACAATTTAATTCAGTAAAAATGTTCCTTTTTGATTTTAACCATTTCTATTTTTTCTTCCTATTATTTCTTACATTTTGAAAGAAACCCCCCTCCATTAAAACAAAACAAAACAAAACAAAAGTCTTCCCTTTAATTAGTTAATCCCTAACACTTTCTCTTTCTAAAATAAAAGTAAAAGCCTTCTGCAGTTTTGAAGCTACCCCAGACTTCACTGTGTTAGGGATATTAGTAGAAAAATCTCAGTATAGTCTGCAAAAAGCCTTGGTTTTGACAAACTGACTTTTAAAATCAGGAATCTGTCCCCTGAAAATCTTGACTATTTTTCTAAAGATGGTGCCTGCTCAACTGTACCTGAGGTCCCTTCTCAGTGATTCTGCCCTAGGCACAGGGCTAGGGCCCAGTAGATGGCCCCCTTTGACAAGGCTCCATCAAGTGAGTCCTGCAGAGCCCACCTCACACCACCTCTACCCAACAGGAGCCCAACATTTTCAGATGCTGATTGATTTTAAAGAGATTACACCGAGCTACGCTCATCAACAGTGCAAAACACATGAGTAAGGACCGAGCAACGTGGAAGCCTGCCTGCCTGGTCAGCTGGTAGTTCATAAACATCCTACTTGAACATCTGTGCTTTTCATTAGGAAGAGGAAAAATCTGCCCATATCACACTGAATTCTTCAGAATTTTCTTTCACCAATAAAAAATTTGCATCCCCTGTACAAGAAAAGCTCATTTTGCTACTTTGGTATTACAGAGAGGCTTTTCTGTTGGAGTAAACCCAAGCTGCAGGGCTCCTTTACAGCATCAGCAGCATCACATTTTATCAGCATTACCTGTCCTTAGATTGAGTCTTACAAACTCTTACATTGCCAAAGGATCTACTACTTCTCACAACCACAGGTAGCTCTAATCTCTCCTTGCTGAGCAATCAATAAAATCAACATTTTAAGTCTCCCGGGTCAAACGGAAATATCTAACCCCATAGGAAATAAGAGAAGTGCTGTAGCAAATTCAGATCCGACATCGGTGAAGTTACTGCAAAGACACCACTGCTATCAATAAGATGGGATCAGGTAATTAACTTTGATCTGTCAAGTGCCATACAATTTCTGTATTCTAATCTAGAAAATGCTAATATTGTTAGGATGTGACCGACAACATGTCGCAAGCAATTTCTTAGTTTTCACCCCCACACCACAGCTATTGCCCAATAGGGTAATATTTGCATAAATATGGGCACGACAATGCATTCTTTGCATGGTTTCATTTTTGACTCAGATCCTGAACCTCTGGGCACTGATGACATTAAAGCACATACTTCACTGTCTCTCCCGTTTTACTCGGAGCCAAAAAAATAGGCAAGTAAGAAAACTTGGGAGGTACTTTCCTAAATGTGACACACTTTCAATGAGAGAGACCTCAACACTGGCAGAGGCAAAGTTCACTGGCATTAAATGCTGACACAGCTTCCTTGACTGGAAGCTAGATGCTTGCTCCAGCTGAGAATCTGGTCTTAGATCTACCCAGATCAAAAGGCACTGAGCAAGTTGGTTTCACTCTCCTGGAGACTCTAACCAGTAATTCTCATTCTGGACATGCTGTTTTGCATGGTTACATCTGCACAGGCAATTTAACCCACTCTGGAATTCCAATAGGTGCCCGAGAACAGCCTGTGTCCATGTGAAACGTCTCTACATGGCTCAGAAACTAAACCTAACTCTTAAGCTTTGGCCTTCCAGGAATGCTGGCACCCTGGCACTCTGTATAGATATGCCATATGTATACAAAAAGTAGCCAGGGATCTGATCCCAGGCAGGAACGTGTCCTGAATATGCTTTAGTCATATCAAAGCCAGCTTGCTTATGTAAGTCTGGCTCCGGGGACTACTTCCCTAACCCCTCAGCAGACCTTGCCCAAATATTTCAATACCTCAAACTCCCAAGTCAATTTCCAGACATTTTCCAGAACTTTGTTCTGTCTGCCTCCCTGAAGAGCTGCTGAGTGAAAAAAACATTCAGATGGCAGAAAACCTGAAGCAGAGGAGAATGCTGTAAGCTGAAGTGGCCACAGGATCCCAGCTCTTCCCTCCACCCTTTCTGGACCCACAATGGGAAGTGTAAGTATTTGCACATAATTTCCCAAAGCCTGGAATCAGCACCATGGGTAAACATGCTTGCAAATGGCTTCCATGCCCCCTAAGATACCTGCCCTCTTCATGCTACCCCACCTCACAACTGCAGTTTTCAGCATCTCTTTTTGTCTTGCCCTTCATTTCCCATAAAAGCCCTGGAAGTGGGACCTCCTTACTTATAGTCCACCTGATTTCCATGCTGACCTTCATTCAACTCTTTCCAGAACCATGATTTTGTCTCCCTACTAAGGAGGGTTAGTATTCCAAACGAAAGGAATACTGTAGCAATTGTTTTAAATTTTTGTTTGTTTGGTTGGGTTTTTTGTTTGTTTGGGTTTTGTTTTGTTTTGTTTTGTTTTGTTTTTTTGGGGGGGGTGGTTTGGTGGTTTTTTTTTTTTTTGTGTTTTTTTTTTGGTGTTTTGTTTTGTTTTGTTTTGTTTTTTGTTTTGTTTGTTTTGTTTTG
>JANHGN010004724.1:70207-87619 GCA_024605025.1 Megaceryle maxima | reverse complement strand
AAAATTAAAAAGTTTTAAGGGAGACACCACACATCTATATGCTGATGTCAAAGATTTTAAAAAAAAAAAAAAAAAAAAACAAAAAAAAAAAACAAAAAAAAACAAAAAAAACCACCAAAAAAAAAAAAGCTAGTAGAGCTGAGGTCTATCAGTACAGGACATCTGGAAATGCTTCTTTCTGGCTAGAATTTGTTTGGGTTTTCTCCCTGTTTTGTGCTGTCTCTGAGCCGTGCCCATTTGTGCTACTCTAGTGCAGCATGCTTGGTGCAGGAGGATGGATCAAGCTTGTGCCGCTTCACAGCTGAGAGAGATTGAAAAGCTTGGATGAGATGTTGAACGAATTTTTCTTTTTAATTTTTTTTTTTCTTCCAGCAGATCTGTCTGGAAGATGAGAACAGTTGGTATTGATATGATCTGCTTCATATTTTGGGTAGCTTTGGCAGTAACTACTACCAAATAATGATGCTTCTGGGTCCCTATTGTGCAAACATTTAAATATGTTTAACCATGTTGTGCAGAGACCCTGTCAAGAGACTGATGCATCATCCCAGGAGGACTTGAGGGCATGGCTGGTTGCAAAAATGGGTCCTGATGGGGAACTGTAAGGAATGCATGTTCCATTTCTCATGAGAAAGTCTGGGTTTTTTGGCTGCTAGCAGCTGCTGTTAGCTTATCTGAAGCCAGCTGGTTATTGATTGGAGGGGGATTAGATGGGATCATGTCATGCTATCAGCAGTGGGTTGTGTGCTGTCGGTGTGGGCAATGATGCTTGTCTGTGCCATGGATGCAGTGACTTCTTGTGTTCAATAGCATCTTTAAATTTTTGTGCTAACCTTTACATCCTAAATCACAGCTTTTCCAGCTCAGGCCTGGAGGGCTTGAATCAGGGACTATCCTCATTATTGGGGTGACTGCTGCATGTGGATCTGCCCTTGTCCTGGGTGCCTGTTAGTCCCATGCTGGAGCACAGTGTGAAGCAGAAATGCCCTGCCCCTGGCCAGATGCTGTACATGCTTTGCTTTTCTGGTGCATTTTCTTGTTTTGTTTATTTTTTTAGATCTATCAATTTTGTAGATTGGAACTGTATAAAAGTCTTATTTTCATTCCAAAGAGATGGTTAAATTCCCCAAGCAGGGCTGTTCAACTCTGACTTGGGAGTTATGCAGACCGCTTTGACTTCAAGGATAAAAGCACTGTATTTTAGCTCCTCAAGGGTTGCTTTAATGTGAAATTAAGCCAGACTTTAAGGACTCTGTTTCATTTTCAGAGTAAAAAGATTCACAGTATTTAAATTATTTGTTCACACAGATGTAAGGTCAGAGTGCATCAGTGCCCCACAGCATCCCTGGGCTCTTGGTCACGCCCTGGATCTGGGGGCAAATGGCCATGTTGGAGATGATCAGACATGTGAAGTCTGGAGTATCCGGAGGAGCAGCAGCACAATCACCCCCCTGGTTTGGTTCCCCTTGGTTGTAGTGACACAAAGACACATTCAGGCCTTTGATAAAAGCCAGGCTTCTCTGCTTTTACACCTCCACTCCCCCCCTCCCTCACCCCGCGACAAGTACAACAAAAAAGATGATAAGGGGAGGCTGTATTTTGTTAAAGTAGGGACTTGGGATTTAGCAAAAAAAAAAAAAAAAAAACAACCCACAAAAACAAACAAACAAAAAAAAACCCCAACAAAAAAACCCCACAAACCTCACTTGTTTGAATTAATGGGGGAGTCTGAAGTTGGAAGCACCTGTTCTCCATCCCTCCTACCCCACCAGATCACTCACTGTTTCCAACATCCTCCCTCCCTGGGAAGAGGCCTGCTCCTTTTCAGCCCCACTGTGGTGTTCATAAGGAAGAATGGGCTTTATATATCTACATCTACATATCCCATCCTATATATAATCCCATATATATATGTGTGTATATACTCCTTAGTGCTTGTTAAGTGGCAAGGCAAAATGCAATGAAAACAGAGGAGCATGAAGGACATTCCTTCTCCTTGGTGACTAAAGGACTGTCCTATTTTACTGGGGCTTATTCTGGGCTTTGCTTATTGTGGGTTTTAGCTCCACTCACCTCCAGATTGGCCCTGACTGTTGGCTCTGTGCTGAGAGCTCATTCCCAGAGGATTTAATTGCTGGGAATGGGTGAAATTGGGTGACTCCATCCTGATTTGGTCTAAGCTGGTATGTGTTGCTTCAACCCAACAGTCTGTTGAACCGTTTCTCTTTAAAATTGATACCTAATTCTGGAAATTTTGCCTGCTGTAGTTGGGGATTCCCTACAGCTGTACCTCTCCTGTGCATCTATATTCCATCAGTACCCCAAATTTGAGGTGCTCTACAGAGCAAGGTCAGTGCCACTGTCAGGAGTCCTGACCAGAGCCACTGGAACGAACTGGCAATGTCAAACCTGGCACTGATGCCCTGAGGGGTTTGACCTTTACCACCAAATGCTATCTTTTAAAAATGTTTGCTTTTTCCTTGGTATAAAGCTGCTAGGGCTCAAGGGTGAGGAAATGCACATGTTGAAGCTGTTTCACAGCCGGGCCCAGCTGGGCTCACACCAGCGCTGCTATTGGGGTGACCCCAGGGATGGTCTCACTGCTGGGAAAAGAAAAACGCTGCTGCCACCTGCTTTGCTGGTAACTGTGCACAGCTGCTGCTCCTGCTGCACCACCCTCATCCCAGGTGTGCCTGGGGGGCTCTTCCTGTTCCTCTGGCAAAGCCCAGGCTAGGTGGGTTCCTGTGAGGTTTCATATGGATCTGCTGAGGCCTCATGGGGTTTTCAGCAGCACTGCAGAGGCTCCAGGTTGGTGCTTTCCAGGTGGCTGGGATGCAGCTCTCTGTGGTTGTGGTGAGTCTTTTGGAGTTTGCGGTTTCTCTATTCTTGAGAAGGTGCAGCCAAGGGAGAGTTTGTGAGTGTGTGCTTGTACTGGTTTCCTTTCAGCCTGGAAATGATGTTTTTGTGTCTTTAAAATATTTGAATCCCTTTGCTTTTTAAAATACACTGGAGGGTTAAGTTGTAGTGGAGCGAAGCTCATTGTGAGCAGGTGGGAAAGCAGAGATGTGTGTTAAAGTTAGTAAATGTGAAGGGGCTCGTGTAAGGCTTGGTCTGTGGGTAGCTGCTGGAGCTCCTGGGGCAGTCTAGAGAAATCCTTTATATTTTTGATGTTGGAAGTGTGAGGCTCTCTATGCCTTTTTTGTTGCAGGAGGTGGTAGGGTGCCCCAGGGGGGCTTTTGGACTGGGGGCACAAGTGTGTTATTAAGTTTGTCTTAAGTCATCGCCTCAGGAGCTGGCTGCTCGCTTGTTGCAGACCATGCTGTGACGGGTGACTGTGTAAAATGGCTAACAAACACGCACATTCAAAAGAAATTTTTAGTGGTAGGGTAAAATAGCCCTACGTTAAACCATGGGATGCTTCTGAGAAATCTCCTGGCTGGTTTTTTGTTGTTGGGTTTTTTTGTGGTTTTTGTTTTGTGGGTTTTCTGAGGGGTTTTTTGTTTGTTTGGGTTGTTTTTTTGTTTTTTTGGGGTTTTTTTGAGAGCCTGTGTGTATTTCCCCCACCCTTCTGAGCAAGTGGTTTCACTGGAGGCCCCTGTGAGCCGCCCAGCTGGTTTGTATGTAGAAGAGGTGTCGAGTAGTCAAGAATCATTGTTGAGATGGCTGCTCCCTGAATCCTCCAACCCAGGCTTCCATTTTATTCAGTGGAGATCAGGGCTTGGTGGAGAGCTGGGGCTGAGTCCATCCATTGGCCCTGGTGAAACAGCAACGTGGGGTTTGTGTGAGAACGGCAGATGAAGTACTGGCTTGTCATCCCAAAAAGGTGACTCTTGGCAATGAAGAGGTTTTCCAGGCAGTGGGGGAAGGTTGGTACTAACACTGGCTTCTATCTGTGGTGGCCTTTCCAACTCAGTTATGTGACTGCTTTGGCATTTTTAAATTTTTTTTGGTTTTAAATGGAGTGTCTATACTGAGACAGAGTAGAGCCATACAGACCTTTATGGATGAAGGAAATATTGTCTGCAGTGTGTGTTACAGAATGCAAAGAAGAGAGTGGGGAAAAACCCTTAAAAACCTGCCAAACTGAGCCCCAGCCTGTAAAGGCATCTTGCCCCATGACGGAGAATGATTGCTAATTGCTCTTCTGCTGCTCATCCACATGGATGAAGCATAAGCTCATGGCTGTTGGTGGGGCTGGTGGACACAGAGGTTGCTGCTGATGGGTGCCAGCTTTTGCATGGTTGCTGACAAACTCTCTGCTCTTAAATCTCAGTGCTTGGTAGATGTTAGTGATAGCCTGGCTTAATGTAAAATGGGATCCTGGTTTAAGCCAGGGCTTAATGTCTTCTGCTTTGGGCTGTACCCTTGCCAAGGAGTAAGGAACAGCCTAATGATTGGGGCCGGCTGAAATACAGCTCTCAGCTGGAAAACTGATGGGGGGACCTGGCTGATCAAGGCCACTTGCTGAAGCTGTTTCCACTCAAACTAGGACACACTGACAGGGCCTGTAGATGATACAGCCGTTAGCACCTGAGATGTTGAATAATAACTTCTGTTAAAGGCAATTTGTACTTATCTGATAGCTTAAAGTGCAAAAGCTGGAAGATGAAGGGACACAGGCTCAGCACGGGACTGGAGGGTTTGATTTCCCTCTCCTGGCTGCAAGCATTTTGATGGGGAGCCAGGAATGCTGTGGGCTGTGAAATGTTTTTGTTTCACATCACTGGGCTTGTGCAGCCAAGTTCTAATCAGGGCTGTCATTTCCAGAGAGGAGAAATGGGAGGTCTGTGTTTTGAACACCTCTGTGGGACTGTTGTAGGGAAAGGGTCCTTCCCAGTAGTTTTGAGAGAGGTAAATGATGCTGGATGGTTTGGGTTTTTTTCCTCTTAAAAAGCTTGGGTTTTTTTAGCAACTCAAAGTGATTTGCTGGTTGGAGTCCTAAGTGGTACAAAATGGGGCTGAGCTGAAGCCTTCCCATGCCAAGCATCGCATGTATGCAGCTCCTATCAGCTGCAGAGCTTGCAGCCAACATCTGCTGCTTCCAGTTCATCTAGGTAAAAATACTTCAGAGATGAACATGTCCCACTGTCTGCTTCTTTTTTTAGCAATCAGCCTAGATGTTTGAACATTGCTAATGTGTTATCATTTAAGTGTCTAATTCCTATTCACATGTGACTCTTCAGCTCTCATCTATAAATAATCCATCTTAAATTGTGAATAGCAAAATGAAGTTGTTGGCTTGCAGATATTTTTCGTTGGAGGAGCCGTCTTTGCTTCACTTGTCTTCCTTACCAGTTTATGTATCTTGACATGCCATTTCCTTAGTGGTCTTCCCACCCTCCCCAAACAGATTTGCATATGAATAATTAAAAACAAAAGGACACAAGTCTCTATGGTAAATGCCTTTCACATTGGGTAAGATGTGACTCTGGGGAGAAAGAGGACTGCAGGCTGTAATTCAAACACCACACACAAACTACATGAGCGCAAAAGGGTACTTGCCTTATAGCTTCAGCCTGTCCCACCTCCTCCTCCCTTGCTAAATGCCATGCTGTACCTGCTGCCCTTTCTTGAATCCCCTCTCAGAAGAGCAGGAGGGAACTGTAGTGATTAAACTAGACAGGAATATGCATTTTTGCAGCGAGTTGCTTAAGGAACTGATTTAGTCAGCAAGCCCATTCTCTTCCAACAGCTGTTGGTGCAGCCCACGCTCACTGAGCCCTTGCCTTACTTTACACTGAGTTAATCCCAGGTCTCTCTGCTGAATGCAAAAAGTCATCTTAATTTTAAGGTAGCTCCTAACAGGAATGTAACTTTAAATCCTTGGGTCGCAATAGGTCCCACTTCTAGCTTTTGTTGGGCAGAATTGGTTCTGGTTGTCATTAACAGATATATTTATTATTTATTAGGATTGAAAGGTTTTTATTAGGACGTAGAGATTTTTATTAGGCTTGTGTATGCATTGATTTATTCAATTGTTGTAGTGTCTCTTGTTGAACAGATCACCCAGAAGGTGATCACATTTCCTGCAGGCAGTTTAACTGTATATTCTGTAATGTTGTGGTACCACTCCTTAAATAGATTGACCTTTTGGTTCTAGTTCTGCTCTCTCCTGCCAAAATAATTTCCTCCTCATTCTGGTTCACATTATCAGATCGCGAAGCCATTAGTTCTAGTTCTCAGTCAGGGCCCTGCTATCCAAATCTGGGCTTTACTCCGGCTTAATGAAACTCGTGATTATTTGTGCAGCCTGAGGCAAAGAACCAAGAAAAATGAGATGCAGGATTCAATAGTCCCATCAATGAAAAATGAGCATATATTTTAAAAATTATTTTGTTTTAATTTGGATCATGGCAGTGTGTTCTGGGGAGCCCAGGGTGTGGTGGCTACATGATGGTGATAAGGACAAGGCAGGTTGTGAATCCTCTTTAGGAAAATGCTGTGGTGCTGGTCACTCTTATGGGGAGCAGGAGGGCTCCACTAAATATCTGCTGTGTCCCTGTACAGCCATGTGGGAAGCACTGGTGTATGACAATTTCAGGAGGAAATAAATTGCATTTTGGTAAAAACTTTGCTGTAACTTTTCTGTCTGTATGTGGGAAAAAATAAAACCCAAATGAGCAAACTGTCCTTTAGGAACCCTTGTTGCTTTTGCTTTCTAAGTGGCTTTGGACTCACAATTTGAGTGATGTCAGAGAAGCAGGAGCAGCGTTGCTTCTGTTGTCTCAGCACTGAGTTGCCCTGCTCCTCTGCAGCTCATGGCAGAATAGAAGAGCTTGTGAAAACCATGAGCACCCACTTTTTTGCATGGCATAACTGAGTTCTAAAATAGTTGTGGAGAGTTCGAGAAACACAGTTGTAGTGATCAAAGCATATCTCAATAACAGTTTTATTTTGCCATCTTCTCTTGAGGCAGATTCAGTGCTGGTGCACATAGTGCTGAGGGACTTGAGGCGTTGCTGCTGGTGGGATGAGAGGAAGAAACCTGGGGTGGGAAGGGGGCAAAGTGGCAAAAAGAGTTTAAAAACTGTCTGGATCCTTGTAGTTGTAATAGTGTATGAAATATTGGCTAACGCTGAATGAGGAGATAGTCTTGGCATAATTCGGCAAAGAATATGACTCTTAAAAATGTGTGGCTTTTCTATAGATTTCCTCTTAATACACTAAATAATCTCTGGCTTTGACATTTTAATTGTAGGGCCCAGATGTGAAAACTTTCCACCAGATGCTGGCAGAAATCCCAGCAAACTGTTTCAAAGAAGTTTAAAAGGGGGGGGGGGGGGAATTCTTGCACTTGTAAATTTTATTGTTTGGGAATTTATCAGCTAATTTTGAACTCTCCAGGGTTTATAAAAAGCAGGATAAAAGTGTTGCAAGTGATAGTGTGGGGGAGATGTGATGGAGGCACTTTCTTGAACATAGTGTATTTGGCGCTTGAAGAAATAGGAAGCTTTTGATGTTTGGTTTTTGTAAGGTTGGAGAGTGGCAGAGATCCAGTCATTGGTGCTCAAAACTAGCCTAGATGTTACAGTTTTAGCATGGGTGCTTTGAATTTTATTCAGTGGTACTTTCTTGCAGGGGACAGAGACTTTTTCCACCTGTTTAGCAAGTAATACTGGATTTTATTCCTTTTGTATCTACTCTGCTGCCAGGAAAGATAGGAAATATGCATAAAATCAATTATGTAGGGTTTGGGGATTCTTTTGAGTCCAACTGCTCTAATGGACAAGCTCCTTGAGAGGAGCCAGCCTCACCCTAGAGCTATCCTCACTGTGTCTGGAGCATGTTTGGGGAGGTGGAGCGAGCTCATGTGGCTTGTTTCTTCCCTAAAAGCAGGGCCCTGGCTCTGGGTGTGCATGGGAGAGCTCTTCCTTGGTAAGAGCCTCTCCTTTGGGAGGCGAAAATGGGAGTTTTAATGAAATTCATGGATAGATTTTACCACTTTCTGTGCTGGATGCTTTTGACATTGAAAACTTATGGGATGGTGACTCCTGACCCTAGTGGAACAGAGAGGCAGAGGAGAAGCCCTCTGTTCATATCGTGCTTGGCAGCCAAGCATTGGCTTATTTGTAACAGCCTGAATGTCAGTGGTCAATAACTTGGTATACAGAGCAGGTGAAGGCTGTAGTAATGGCAAGAGCCCAGCATCTGTAACCAGCATCTCCCATCCCTCCTTTGCTGGCACAGCGTTGGGCACAGCTTTGCCAGTTCACACCTCTCACACAGTGCCTGTGTGATGGGATGGAAAGCATCCCCTGCTTTACAGCCTGTCTTGGTTCCCAAAGCACCCATAACATCAGTTCAGGGTTGATTAAAAGAGTGTGGCAATGGCTTTTCACATCTCTTGGTGAGGTGCTTATATTGGGCTAAGCAAGCAAGAGATTTGCACTCTGCTAGATTCCCTTTGGAGTGCAGTGTCAAATCAGTTCAGTAGCTTCTGGGTAAGCTTTAGGCACCCACAGGCAGAGCCTTTGTTGTCCAAATATCTTCCCCTGTCCCAAGGGAGGCTGGAAAACCATTAAGTAAAGATGGAGAACATGTAATTGGGCTGGTAAATTCAAACCCCACCCAGGCATTTTCCTCATACCACATGGAGTTTGAACTGAGGAATGAATTAAATCCTCTGGAGAGGGTTTGGTTAGTACAGAGGGACCACAGAGAGGCTGTAAATTAAATTCCCAGGTGGGAAGGTAAATGCAGGAATAAATGTGAAGAGAAGATTGGTGTGTGAAATGGCCACTGCTGTAGGTGAGAGGGTCTAGGGGTCATGAGGGCTCAAGTATAGAAACCTCATGGGAGTCTAGTGCTGCTGTAGCAGGGGGGAGATAGAACAGGGATAAAATTGAGTTTTCAGAACTCTGGTGGCATCAGTGGCCTACTTAATGATGTTCTCCACTATCCTTCTGGCATACCGGAGTTCCTCATATCCCCTTTGCAGGCACTTGGATGAGCATCACTGTTTAGGGCGGCAGAAGCACTAGCACCTCTGTTTGGCTTGTCTGTCTCTGCTCTATACCATGCAGTATTCCTTTGAAGCCAGTTAAATTTCTCAAAAATGCGGGGTGGTTTTTGTAGATTGCTGGGCTTTTCCACAGAGCTCAAACATCTGAGATGGCAGCAAGGCATCTCTAGCGCTTTGCTGCTGTCTCAGATTTCCATTAGCTTGGAAATGCTGTTAGTGCACTAATTGTATTTCCCCTCGCTCTTTTTTTTTTTTCTGCCTGCAGGAAAACTTTTTCCTTTTTTTTTTTTGTTTTTTTTTACAAACCCTGTTTGTCATTTAGCTCTGGCTTCACAGAATGCCTGTGAAGATTGGTCTCCATGAGAATCAATTGCAGATAATTTTCATTGCAAACAGAATCCTGTAGTATGTACATGTGCAGCTGGGTTGTCCTTTCCTTGGAGCATATGTAATGGTTTCTAGATGGAAAGGAAAGTCTGAGATGAAATAGATCATGACATGACATTTTCAAAGTTTATGAAACAATAAAACACAATAATCATGGTTAAAATTTGATAAATATGTGGTGGTGTTTTTCTAGCACAGAATACAGTTCTGCAATAAACCCTAATTAATACAGTCTGGGGTAAACAGATTAATTCCTTTTAAAATCAGAAACTTTCCATGCCCTGAACTGAGACAAACATGCATTTTAGCAGCCAGTTTCTAACCGAGGGAGTAAAAATCTTGCTGTTCTCTCTCTCCTTTTTTTTTTTTTTTTCCTGTTTTTTAATTGTTGTTATATTTTAGTGTATGCTTTAAGAAAGGCTTAAAAAAAAAAAAAAAAGCTCAGAATCTGCCCTGGGTGGTGTCGAGCTCTGTGCATACAAACGCCTTTCTCTCTTGCTGTGAAACATGTATAGCTTAATGTCTGCCTATGTCGTATTCTGTGGGTTTATTTTTTCATGGAAGATTTGATTTCTTTGCCAGATCTGATGCATTTTCCCCAATAGGCCAAATTTTGTACCTTCCTCTTTCCCCTGGGAAGGTACACAAATGTCCTCAGGAAGCAATACCTTAAGTGGAACGAGGTGCTGGAAATAGTTTGAACTGTCAACTTCGTGTTGACTTCATCTGGGAAGATGCACTTTTTTTTTAACCCCTGTGCAAAAATGTTGTTAGAATTGATCACCTTGGCTAAATCTGATAAATCAGTATTTCAGAATCTAAGATGCACAGGACATCAGTGTGTGGTGGTGACTGTATCAGGGTACCCATGTTTTGGGAGTAGGAGAACATTTGCCTCCTTGGGTCTGAATTTCCAAGGCCACTTGGTGCATCAACAAAGTGTTTCTTGGGTAACTACATTTAAAATTGCTATTGTATCAAGCCTCTAAATTTCTTGAAAGCTGGAAGGTTGCCTTGGTTTTCTGTGTTGATGAAATGAACTTCATCCTTGCTACATATACTAAATAGGATCTTCTCTGAAAATGCACCTTTTCACCTCTATCCAGCTGTGGTTTTCCTAATATGTGTTTCTGAAACAGACCTGACTGCCAAGGAAAACATCAACTCTTCCACATGCTGGGAAGAGAGGATTAAATTCTGAGACTTCCTGATGAGATGGTGGTTGGATTTCGCACAGGTAGTTTAGACCTAATAAAATTCCGTTCTGGGATTTGCAAAAAAGAGATTTTTATATTGGCACTGACTTATGGCTTGGAAAGTGTGTACTTTGGCTTCATTCAGGAAGATTTTGTTTCACTGGAGCAGGGATGGCCAGCCTCTTATACCACCAGCATAAGAAGCCTCTCATGCATCTCTAGTTTTGGCCTCCAGAGAAGATGCTTTGCTGTAAAAGGCATCAGCAATGTTATTTAAAAAAAAAAAAAAAAAGTTCACAGAGGTGAATGAAAACTTACTTAAAACAGAATTAGTTGGGAGACGTATTTATCCAAGCTTTTTGCTAGTGCAGTTTGTATTGTGGTTACTGAAAGAAGCAACAGTGATTTTTGTTGCATCTTCTATTTGGTGGTGGTGTTTGGGGTGTGACTCTTGGAAAAAGCCAGACAAAAAAGTACAGTTGAGCATGATGGGGTCTTTTCCCCAGTGCAGCCAGTTTGGTGGAGTTTAATAATGTCCTGGCTAACTAGGAGCTGTGTGCACGGCAGCAGCAGTTGATGACCCACAGCCAGAAGCCCTGGCAGCCTGATGGGCAGCTGACGCTTGCTGTGGGAAGCCAAAGGCAAGATCCCCACTGGGAGCAGGGAATGGAAGTAACAATTTAAGCAAATGTACTTGTGAAGTTCAGCTTACTGGTGCATGAGCCTGTGGGCAGTGCTGGCTTTGAGCTCCCTCTGCTTCATGAGCATAATTAAGAAATTGTCCCAAGAGCATGGGATTTGCTTCAGAGGAATTCCAGGTTGCTGTGTGTTTAAAGAGAATATGAACATTTACATGCAAAAATGTCTTTGTGTTTCTTAATGTAGGGTATACAACTCAAACCTGATAATGTGCCACTGAACATTTCCTAAGTGAATATATCAGTGCCGTGTTTGTTTATGGAACTAATTGAGTTTATCATGTCTGTAGTATTTATGGCTGTCCCTGGAATCCTTCAGATAGACATATTAATGTGTTTTCACATACCTCAAATTTTCAAACCCAATTGTTTATTGTGCACTTAATCATAAAGAATTGTGCTGGGCTGAGTTTTCACACTGATGGTTATAGATGCCATAAGCATTTCTGCTGTAAATACTCTGTTGCAGCACTCCTTAGCTTGGACTGATTCCACTGCCTTTAAATTGCAGCAACAACTTGCATCCCCTTGCGTAGGGTTGGCTTTGAGTCTTGTGTGTATAGTGCACACGTGTGTGTGTGCATATATATGTGCATAGTTATATTAAAAAATAATTAAATATGCTTGAGGCAGGCTCTGGTCAGTTGGTGCGTATGCTGGGTAAGTGCATAAAGAGTGTATTTCAATACTGGCATAAACTCATCAAGAGGGCTTTGCTTCCTTACTGCCCTCTCTTTCTTCAAAGCATCCACAGTATCAGAGATGTAATAACCTGTAAATGTGATGGGCCGGCATCCAGGTGTACTCTGTGGTGTTATGAAATAGTCCTGAATGTTTGAGACTGGACTATGTTTGGACTGCTCTGCGTGTTTGTATTTGTAGTTGGGGGTGATAAGATCAAATGTTGTTAAATATCTGCATAATAAAGTTCCTGGCCATAGGTGGGCTGTCCCTTTGCTGGGCTTGGGGAGGGCACAGTAAGGTCTTAGAACTAGGAGGAATTTGCTGACTTAGGATCTCCATGCACATAATAATCTCCTGAGCCACCAAAGCTGAAGGAAAAAGCAGACATCTGGGTTATGATGAGGACTGTTGCAGAAAAACACTGAAACTTGTAAATCTCAAATTAAGATGGTTTATAAGTAGTTACCCTCAGGAAGCAACAGGTAGTGAGTAATCCAGCCAGTGAATAATTTTCTCTGCTGAGAATGGTTTCCAGTTTTCTTTTTCCTTTGAGCATCAGAGTTAAATGAATGCTTTAATTAATGTGTGTGTCTGTTGCTTAATCATGAGGAAAATCACTTGGAAAAAGGTTTGGGGTTGTTTGGGAAAACTCTAAATGGCCTGAATAGTTTCAGCTTGAAAACATTCCTGTTTACATTTACACAGCTCCTATTTCCTCAGCCCCCTGTTTCATTTCTTTAGTAAGCAACAGTACTGGAGAGGAAATTTGGTAACTTGGAAGTGAAATGGGTGACAGTGCAGGTCCTTTACCCATTGGTACAAAACATAGCCCTGGATTTCTTGACAGAAAGGATGATGATGTTGGAGCTGGATGAGAAATGCACCACTAGGTCAGACCTGCATCTGTCTGTCCCAGTGTGTTCATGGGACTGATGGGAATGCACAATATATCTTAGGATTTAGAGTCAGATTAACATAGCACAGCGGAACTACTGCCAAGAAGTTAACACCTTGCTCCTAAAATGACGTTAGGATGCTTGATGCATCCAGCTGCAAAACAGGTGGTGTTGGTTTAGATGCATGGAAGTGCCTTTAATCACTGGGAAAGTTTAGTTGTGGTAAATGTTCCTTCCTTCCCCCAAAGGTCACTTGTTAGAAATTTTCGAAGCAAGTGATTTATCTAGCCTTAAACAAAACTTGCTGCTGCAGGAGCTCCCTCTGGACACCAGTGTCTGATGTTCTTTTTAATGTTGAGGCAATTGGGGTAACTTAGATATACACCTGGCTTTCTACTGGAGACCCCTGAGCTCTGCCTGGCCCTGGGGAAGGAGTTGCTGGGGCTGCTTTTGGTATGGTGAGTTGGGACCTTGCAGTCTTGTGTCAGCACTACACAGGCACAGGTGGGGATGTTTACCAGGTCTGTGTGCCCCGCAAATGAGTGGCCTGGCTTCAATGAGTGTGGCTGCAGTCCTAAAGGAAATCTTGGGAGAAATACAAATGGTTGTGTTGTCCTATGAAGAGTGAGTTGAAAAAGGAGGCAGGGGAAGGTTCACCATTGCACTCTTATACACCTTAAAAACATCCTACATGAACAAATATTTTGCAAGTACTAAGTGATGGTTCTTACTTGAGGGAGGTGGTCATGACTGTATTGAGGGGACCAATATAGGTCTGCAACCAGAGTCCATTTTCTCCCTGTATTTCTGTAGTCAAGAGAAGATTAACAAAGTTATTTTATATAGGGACTACCCCTTTTGAATAATTTCTAGTAAAGAGAAGATTGTTTAAGTAACTGTTTAGAGTGATTAGTTGGGAGTTTTCAAATTGAATCAATAGCAGATGTTATTTTTTGAATGACCTTCATAAAATGTGTATGTATTTTCATGCTAGGCTCACTCTTCAGGGTACTCTTGAAGTAAATCAGATGTCTTTAAAAACCCGAACCTGTAGTGTGCCAGAATGCCATGTGCTTATGAAATAAATGAGACAGATCTGCGGGCGGAGCAGCTTGGGATCTACGTAAAGGATTATGTACCCTTGGAGCCAACAGACATCAGGATGTGGTTTTCATGCTAATTGAGCTATACATGGAAAAACTAATGTGATATAGAATCAGCTTAATTTTCACAGAGTGACTGCATGAACAAATCTGATGAAAGGGTATCTCAGTGGCTCATTTTAGGAACTGTTAATTTAGAAAATGGGAAGACTATTTCTAACAGAATAGTTCATGTAGTTGTCTGTCTGCTCATTAACAGGTCTATAGATTTTTATTTTTTTTAGTGTAATTAGCAGGTGTCCATGTGAATGGGAAGAACAGATCTTTGTTTAGAATAAAGCCTAAAAATCTATCACTTGTCAAAAGTATTAGATTCTTATGTATGTGTTTTATTCTTCAGTGGTTGTTTTGATGCCCCTGACAAGTGATGCCAATTCAGCTACTCCTCAATCAGATATCATCATCATCATCTACAGTAGAAATACAGAATTGTGATGCTTGAGCTGGGTTACCCTGCCTTGTAAAAACATGCTTGAATGTAGATAATCAGCAAAGGGGCATCTCAATTTTCCCACTACTTCCACTTTGTACATGAATACCTTGTCTTTTGGGGACTGGAGTAAGACAAACCACTCAGGGAGTCTTCATTTTGCTTGCAAGCAGCAGATACCACACTGAGGTCTTCATTCACAGGTGAGATGTCTCAATATTTTGCACTCAAACAGCAGGTAGCTGAGATTCTGGCAGGCTGCAGTGACTTTTATCTGTCCTCCATGGAGTGTTCTCTCAAACCAGAGAAGAAATGGCTGTATAAAAGTCTTCATGGTTTTTTCTGAATCAGTTGTGAAGACCTTTGTTTGACTTGCTTGCAAAATTTACTTGCCATTGCAGGTACTTCTTAATACATTCTTTTGAATAAAGATTTGAGTTAAATATTTGTTTACAGCTTAACCCCTTTTCTCCCATCTCTATAATGTTGTTGAACAAAAAGCATTTAGAATCTTTAGCAGAGGATGTTTCCTGATCAGTATTTTTTTCCTGTTAGGAAAACAGGAAATTGACTGTTAAAAAAATGGATGAAATCACAGGTCTGTTTCCTCTGGAATGACCCATTTTTATGACTAACACGGAACACATTTGCAGTATGATACCAACTGGATCCCATTTGCAGAGCGTGTACATGCCTGTGTGTGGCTCACTTTCAGTGAGAAACTTTCCACCTGCATTTTTTTTCTCGGCTGTCTGATACGTTAACATTGGAGTGTTCGGTAGCACCTGGCCATGGTCTTGCACACTTGGCATGGTCTAAAGCAGAGGTGATATCCCAACATCACATGAGGCACTTAAATCTTACTTGGGGTGAAGGGAAGAGGGAAAGGGAAAATCCAAATAAGTCCCATGAAATAACTTCTCTGCAAGCTTTTTGGTCTCAACTGGATGGACTGGGCTGCTGTTTATGAACATAGATGTGCAGATACCCTGGTGAGCTTGGAGTGTATTTCTGAACCTGAAGAAAAGAAGAGTTATTTTAACAGTTACTAAAGCCTTCAGTGCAATCAGCAATTGAAGTGAATCATCTTCAAGTTCTGGAATTTGTATGGAGAGCGTGGGTGTGTGTTTTGGGAGAGGCAAGGTATGTGTGGTAATTTTTGCTTTCTCTTGTAGCAGCCTTGTGCATGTGGTGTTAGATGTAGCGCCCAAAAACCACAGTTACGGACTACTGCTGTATGCACCCTGGAAAGAAAGTGACCTGAGGGCTTGTAATACATGGGACCGTTACTGAGGCAGGTTAAAAAAGCTTGAACAGTAAAGTGTTTCTGGATGTTTTTGGTATTTGGTTGTGTGATACAGCAGTAGAGAAAGTACTTGACAAATTTGTTTGCAACATAAGCTCCAGGAGAGTCTAAAGTTATCTGTCAGATGCACGTCTGGGTGCCTCGCTTCTGGTTGTCCCGAGTGTGTATGCTTTAATTCAGAGTGTAATTATGTTTAAGAGCAATATGCTTAAGTGTACTTGTTTTTTTTTGATCATCTGGCCCATTCTCTTGGGCTGGACAAATATTGCGGGGAGGAAATTTCTCTGGGTCTAATTTGAAAGGTGGTTGCTGTAGCACTTGGCTGCCTCACTGCATCACAAGCCGTGTGGCATCATCTGCTGCCCTGGCTTGCTTTTGCTTTGTCCCTTACTTTGCATATCACACTTTTTATATCAAAATCGTTTTTTAAAAGCTTGGTTTTAGCCCAATGTCTAGAAAGAAATAATGGTGCCCCTCTGTGTCCTAATTGTGAAAAGTGGTGAACCATGGTGCTGTTGTTAATGCAAGATTTAGAAGACAATGGGAGATGCTTCTAATTGTTGCTTACAAGCTTTTGTATTCTTTTTTATATATGGATTAGAAAAAGGTATTTCTTGCATCACACTTGATGTTCTTACACATCTTGCACGTGATATAAGATGTGCTTTCTGTGATTTAAAGTGGGCATGGGTGTTTTCCAGAAACTTGAATTTCTTAAGAATGGATAAAATGAGTTGTGAGCATCTATTTTTTCAGACCCAAGGTGAAAATTGCATCATCATGAAATGGCCTTTGTAAGCTACGACAGAACTTTGCTGCTGTGGTGACGGTGTGGATTAATATATTGAATGTTAGCTTGGGAGATCCCTGGAGAACTAAACTGAAACTTCACAAATTGGCCATTTGCTTGATGACACAAAATCAGCACTTGAAACAAGATTCTTCTGAAGCTGTAGATATAGCCAGCTTGCTGCAACCTGCCATGACATGTTTTATGTCTTGAACTAAGTGTCATACTTATAAGGTCGGTTTTAATAATCACCTAATGTAGGGAAAGGGTCTCTGTGTTTGTCTCTCCACTGGCCAACAGATCTTCTAAGTCAACATCTAAAATGAAGATGTCTGAAGGTTGTCATTGCCATTGTGCCAGTCCAGTGCACCCTCATTTCTCCCAGCAGTGAGGCAGATGATGCAGTGACACAGGGATTGATCTCTGCCAGATGTTGATTGCTTTGTTGTTGGGATGATCTAACTACTTATTTTTTCCTTGCTATTAAAGTGGACTTATTGGTGTCAGATGTCCTAGGTACTTCAAGTCTATGGTTTAATTGTGTATAAACAGCAGAAGTAATTTAATGAAAGTGCAGGGTGTTGGGGTGTCTTTTATCCTTGCTCGTGGTTCCATTTGGGTCTTAGGGATCCTCAGCTCAAGAGGATGCTGTTGTGTGTTATTCACATACAGCAGGAGAGAAAGCTGAGCAGAGGGGATGACTACCCTCGGGGCGAATGACTACCCTCTTTCCTCTCAGAGGTGCTGCCAGGATAAAACTGTTGTGTCTAGTTTTGCCTATTACTTGTCACTCTGTGCCTTTTTTTTTTTTTTTTTTTTTTTTTTTTTTTAATTTAGCATTTTCCTTTTTTCTTTTTCTTTCCACTTTTTTTGTTTTTTCCCCCCTTTTTTTTTTCTAAT
>JANHGN010004724.1:41315-60625 GCA_024605025.1 Megaceryle maxima | reverse complement strand
AAAATTAAATAAAAATTAAAAGTTAATTAAATCTTTTTTTGTTTTTCAAGTAGTTTTGTGTAAGTGAGCAACAGTTCCTCCCAGAGCCCCATCTGTAGCAGGGTGAAGAGGATGGATGTGTAAGAAAATGAAGTAAACCAGACCCTGACCTGCTTCTTTTTATCTGGTTGCCGTCAACTCAACTGATCTTGATTGTCGACTTCTGCGTTCCTGCAGTTTACTTGTTTATTTGAGCACCAGCCAAATCAAACAGCCACAGAATGTGCCTTTAATCTCCAGTGATAAAGAATACCTTGGAGAGGAAATTACATTGTAATGCTGGGAGAAGAGGAATAACTGGGGAGAAATGCATGTGAAAGCCTTGCTCTCCTTGCCTTAAACTTTTCCCTCTTCCCTCTGCTCCCCCCTCCACACCCCCATCACATTTTTCTCACAGTTCTCCTGTGAGAAGAGGCTGTCTGGAGCGGGGAGGGGAGCTGTAGGCAACAGCAGGTTCCTGCTTGCCCTTCTGGAAGGAAATTGCAAAATATTAATTAGGAAGATAAAATTTGGGGGTGAACTAAAGGCTGTTATCTTGAAACATTAGTTTCTTTGCTAAATGCTTTGTTGGCTTTGCTGTGATACTGCTTTTTTAATAACAATTTTTAAGTTTGTCCTTAGTTGATTCAGTATGCATTAATTATCTTAAGTTTTTGGTTTTTTTCTTCCATATCTCAAAATATGAGCTGGTGGTGAATTATTTTGAGATTTTTCTGGCCTCTTTAAGACTTTGGACTTAGTCCTGAGATTATCAGGCCTTTGGGAAAGGCATCGTATTTCATTACGTGTGGACTATCTGGCCCAGAGGTTTCCCCCCTCCCACTTGGAAATGCTGATGCCCATATGTTCAGAAATATTCTGCTTTTTAAGTAAAAATAATTGTGAATAAATTTTCCTGTGAGTGGGTTGGTTTGGGTTTTTTTTTTTTTTTTGTCTTTCAACCAATGGCTTGTCCAAAACCTGGTTTGTGTTTTCTTATTTTGTAGCACTCATAACTCTGACTTAACATTGCTTAAAGTTTTACAAGGAAAACTGCCTTCGGGTTCAGACAATGCATGGAAAACTTCAGTCCTTTCCAAATTCGTTTAATAAAGCTATTTGCAACTGAAAAGGGGCATTAAATAGGAAATGCCATCCAGTCCTAATGCTCTCTGCTGTAACCTATGCCCTCACATGTGCAATAGCTCATATCTTTACCATAACCTCTCGCCTTACCAAGTGGCTTATCTCTGCGTGAAATTCCTGCTTAAATATTTTCAATGAACAAGTTTAAATAAACTGATGGATGATTGTATTCCCTAGCTCTTTGTAGCATTTGGCACTTCTAGATTTTGCAGAGTTTTTATGAGGCGTTTTAGTCACAAGCTTTAAATTGGTAACCTAAGAAGAAAGCTGGTATATGCTGTATTTACATGAAATGGGAGCGTTTTAATTAAGTTAATTCTTTGGCTGTGATGGGGACAGAGCTGCAGAACGTGGTGGAGGAGATGTCTCTGAGACATTGCTGAGCTTGTGGCTACTGAGTTGGCCTTGGAGTTTGCCCTTCTGGAGAGGACTGAAACAGGAATCATCGCGTTTGGCATCAAGAGCCATTGACATCCTGTAGGAAAGGGTTTCTCTGAGTTGAGTAATGCCAACTATGTAATTCTTATGTCTTTTGCTAGTCTTGCCTTGTGCTGTACATCACCCTGGTGTCAGTGGCGTGTGTCTCAATTATTACTTGTTGCTGGTTTTAGTATCTATGTTTTTCCAGTATTTTCAGTTTCAATCTTGTACAAGCCAACTGATGTTTTAACCTGGTCTTTCAGGTTCATAAAGAGCTTGGAAATCTGAGGAAAATAACTGTTCCCTAAGGAAAGCCCACATATTACATTACCAAGTGTGCTGTGAGCCAATTCTGGTCTTGGAAATATACCACAAAACATAGCTCTGGTTACTCTAATCCCTGGTTTAGGACAGGGTGGAAGCTGGCTTCCTGTGCTGTGCTGGGCAATGCTTTCACTGGGGAGCTTAGCTGATAGATAGGAACATAATTTGGTATTTCAAACCTGTCCTGACTATTTTAGTTGTGATATTTTGTTCTCCCTGGGAGTTTGGGGTGCAGAGCCAGAGGTGTGTATCACAGCCCCAAACTTCTATGGGTGGCTGAGAGGAAAATGTTATCTTCCCCTCCTTGCTTTTGAGTAATAAATTCCCATAGTGAGTTATGTGTTTCATCTCCTCTGACTTCCCAGACAGAATGAGTTATGTGTTCAGTGGTATTTTGTAGCCCAGAAAGGGAAGGAAACACACAGGTTCCTTAATATGTTGACATTGGTGTATTTTTGTTGAGAGTTTTGGAGGTTTGGGAAAGAATATGCTATTGTCCCCTTTAATCTATATCTTGTGACACATTGCAGATTAAATGCTATGACTCAAAGCTTAATGGTGCCTGAACATGACAGTTTGAGTGGTAAGAAATCAATCATTTGCAATATAGCCTTGCAGCACATAAAATGCCCCAGCAATTACATTCACATGCATTGCTTGGCCTCATATACTTTAAAATGTTGCTATTTCTGTGCTCTGTTTGAAATGGAGACATCAGAAAGGAGGAACTGGTTGCACCAAATACTTTGCTATTAACACAGAAAGTGTACTAATGCTTAATTAAGTACAAAGTCCCTCGTGTCTGACTGAGATGTGCATTTGACTGAGTATATGGTAATTTTTTGAGCCTGAAACTGGGAGTAATGCACGTAACCAAAGCTATGAACAAGTACAGCTAAACTATTTCCATGGAAATAATGAAAAAATCTTGCAAAATCACTCTGATCAGTTAAAGCATGAAATGATGACATTTAAGGTAAGTGCCAGTATTGGACTCTTGTAAATGAGTCTTTCTACTCTTTTGGCAGTCGAAAGGCCAATTATGCAATTGATAGCTCAGAGTGAATATGGAAAAAGTGGATGCTGAGCAAGTAACTCCATCCACCTTTCATCTCTAAACCGACAACAATAGTGAAGTGTCTGTGATACCTTCTGAGGCAGGTGGAGGATTACAATAAAAACCTGGGGCTGGGCTCTCATTTTACTCATAGAGAAACATAATAACTTCAGGGAGAAGAGGGGAAAAAAAAAAAAAAAAAAAAAAAACCCCAACGAAACAACAAAGCAATCAACCCAAAAAATATAGAAAAGCTGCTTGTGTTCTAGTTCATGAATTAATACTGGACTGAGTTTAGCACCTTAAGATATGTTTGGATTCATGTCTCTTACCCCGTTGGTTTAAAAGGCAATTTAAAAATATATGGGTTCAGATGTTGTAATTCCTGCATTGCTGCTGTGTTTCCATAAAGAAATTTCTCTTGTTGAGGAATTTTAACAGCCTAAGGAAGCAAGAAGTTTTGAACTGGGCAATTGTGGTTTTGTACAAATCTGAAATGAGCTTATCAAATTGTAAACTGCCGAGTACTGCTGAGCTGAAATCACCATGTCCTTTGACAGCTTTTTTTTTTTTCTGCCAGTGTCACTTGGATTCAACCTTTTCTTCTATTTTGCTTCCTTCTGGTTTTAATCAATCTAATTTATTAAAAAAAAAAAAAAAAGAAAATTCAAGAAAAGCTGAGGCTTTGTACCATTCAATTTGTTGATCTCAACTGTAGTATATGGTTTGATGTAGACACTAGATATTGTTGCTGGATGTTTCTGCAGTAATTCTTTTGATGTTAAAATATGCCAGAGTGTTTCTATTTGATTGCAAACGCTTCCCAAACCAACACAAAAAAATGGCATTGTACATCAGCCCCTCTGCCTGGTGGCCTTCGGGGCTGAATCTTTGGGGCTGACTTTTTTGCCAGGCTGAAAACTTGTGATTTGGCAGAACTTAAGAGGAGGGCAAATGCCCAGCTCATTGCTGGTGGTGTGGAGACTTGTGCTGTAATCATGACTATAAAACTTTTTTTTTTACTTAGTTGGATGCTTGCCATTAAAAACACTTTGGTGTAATATGTGCTGAATTCTGAAACGTGGGCAATGACATTGGTACCAACAGTCACGGAGGCTCTGGGTTGCTTGAGAGCAAAAGCAGTGGGGGTTTGGCGCATTTACATCTCTCTACTTGGATTTGGAGTTGTAGAATCATGTTGGGTGACCAGAAGAGTTTGAGGGCCCCTGAGGGGGCTCTACTTGGCCAGCTTGGTCAGCTTAAATACATTGTACTTGGTGTTTGTCATTATCGAGGCAGTCTAATTACTATGTTCATGATAACCAAAGGTGGCTGAAGAAAACAGCAGATGGCAAACCTATCCTGAGCTGTGGGGCGGAGCTGTGGCTCACTTACCTTCACCGAAGTGGCTCTGCCAGAAAAGATAAAACTGTGTGGCTAAAACCCTGTAGGTCTGTGTTTAGAGACCACAGTGTTGAGAGTCCAGTTCATGCCTTGAAGTTACTAATCAGGGCTTTTTAATTGCAAATTATTTCCACAGCGTTAATTAGCACTGTGCTTGCACAGGTTTTGACTGGAGAATTTCTTGCCCTGTCCTCACAGGGAGCAATGTACAATTCATGAGATACAGGCTTGTTTGTCATGTACCAGTAACATGTTATACAGGTTTAGGTTTTGCAGGGGAGTATCTTTTCATTACTCTAGTAGATATGGCTATGAAAGACAGACATGTTTTTGAACACAACTGCTTCAATCCTACAGAAACCTTGCCTCACAGACATACTCGGATAGTCACCCCTGTGGCTGTGCTGCTGCTTGTATGACTAGCTCTTAACTCTGAAATATTCTAAACCCTAAATGATTTTTCTTTGCAACCTCAATGGTTTTGGTGTTGAAACAGCCAGTGTAATGTTAAATGATCACTGCTCTGGGTAGTTGTGAATTGCTGTTTCTGTTCTGTCAGAGCAATGCAATAACATGTCCTGTAAAGCACAGAGTGAAAGATGTGAGGGTTATTGGAAATGCAGCTCTATCAGCTGCAATGCTGAAGGAATGACTGCAGTAGTTTTGGGTTCAGGCTAGCAAATAACCGTCAAGCTAGTAATGCCACTGAGTCTTTGGTGCTGGAAATTCCCCTGACATGTCATCAGATTGCTAAAAAGGGTACTGGGGACGAGCAGATTTCCCAGGTGATGTGGGGGGAGGTGTAGTAAAAAAATAAATATATTGGGGAGAGGTGATAATGCAGTATTTTTTCGTTTCTTAAAGAAGATTAAAAATAAAAAGTGTGGGTTTCAAAGATGTTGCTCAGTATTGCTGTGAAGTATGTTTTGAGCAAAGATAAAACTGTGCTGCTGTAGATGTAGTTTCAAGCAAAGGGATTCCTCTTTTGCGAACAATAAAAGTGAGTATTAGTGCACATTGACTGGGAGGCAGCTGAACCCTGCAGAGCAGTGTGAGATGGAGAGAGGAGAACAAATGGCTACGAGGGAGGAATAAATTGCAGTTGTTTACAGCTCGCATCTGAGTCAGCCACAAACTGAAAGGTCAGCTTTCCTTAGAAGAAGATGATGCTTGTTGCTGGCATCCCTGGCGTCTCATTTCAGGCCTGAGGACAAATCAGATGGCTGAAGAGACATTTAAACCTTTTTTACTATTATTTTTAACTGAGTGTGGGTGGGTAACAGGAGGCAGTTGGTGGCCCTGGTATCACTGCCATCACATGGCACTCTGTTTCCCCAGAGACTGGCTGCACAGTTCAGGACAGCTGCAAGCAGACTTTCTTATTTTTGGAGTAAACTATCCAATAAATTAAAGGATAAATCCAATGGCACACAGTGTTCCCAAATGGCATAACTTAAGACATTTCTGAAAAGAGTAGCTCTTATGCTAAGGCTTGGACTACAAGAGCTCTCTTGGAGCATGGTCAGTTCATAAATGTCAGGAGAATGTCTGTATTTTCAGGACCTTGGAAATGCATCCCTGATAAAAAAATGGCTTTGTGTTATCTGGTCTCTGTGTGGAAATTCCTCTTGTATTTGATGGATTAGTAATGATAGTGTCATGCACAGTGGCTTTACTGGTGTTTAAAATATGATAATTGGAATCATTGAAGATAGTGAATTTGGAATTGAGATGCTGCACTCCATCAGCAGTCTGTAACAAGCAGGGGGCTACTAGTCTTGCATGGGAAGCTGTCCCAGTGTCTCACTTCCACTTTGAACACAAGAAATCACAAGTTATTATTTAAATAACTGAAGAACTTGTAAGTATTTTACTAGAAAGAGTAAATATCACTGTTTGCAGTGGAGCTTGCATTTTAAACTCCCTCTGCCTGGCTGTACACACCTACAACCCATGCTGGGGATGTGGTTTCATATTTATGCAGGGTGATGTGAAGGCTGGGTGGAGCTCAAAAAGGAGGATACAGACTCGCCTTTCTCTCTGTTTGACCATGATGAGTATCTGGGTCAGCCCAAGATGGTGTCAGCCCCTTTTGCAGGTGCTCTTGGGCTTCAGTGCAGCTTGGTGCCCTGAGCAGCAGGGAGACGTGGGGGTGAAGTTTGCTGCCCCAATGCTACAGGAGAGCAAAAGTGCAGTGTCCCTCTGTCTCTGGCAGTGCACTTAGTGTTGGGGCGATTTTTGTATTGATCTCTGTCTAGGTCCTGTGGCAGGCAGAGAGGATTACTCTTGGAGAAATCCTGCTCTTAACTCCATTTAGACAAAACATGAGACCTCTTTGTAACATGCATTTTCTCAGGCAACATAAACCAGATCTCTTTTGGTGACAGCATGAGTAGCTTCTTCCACCTAGTGCTGGCTCTTATCCCTCTACCATCTCCTCCCTTTTGCTAGCACAAATGTTTAGGGATTCAACCCAATCTTCTTGTCTCCTTTTGTCCCCAGTGATATCTATTCTGTCTCTGTTCTGGTTCACCCTGCAGTCACACTGGTGATGGGCCAGCATAGGTTTGGATAGGGCTCGAGCTGGGAACAAATGGCAGAGCCTCTTCCAGGGGCAGTGCTGGATTAAATCCCTCACTCGGCAGCAGCAGTAGGTTAAACAATGTGTTGAAACATCCACAGAGGGGGGAAAACTAAAACTACTGCAAGCCCAAGCTCTTGTGCCTGGCACTCAGCACCATTCCTGATGAGTTGTATGCAGTTGGGGATTTTTGGGGGTTTTTTTGGGGTTTTTTGTTGTTGTTGTTCACATTTTGTTACTGCGGAAACTGTAAATATTTATAACCTATGACTTTGGGAAACATGTTTGCCAGCACAATGTGCAACTTAAAGCTAAATTAATCTGATTGGGACGAGTTTAATCCAAAGTGCTGTTACTGGGGGGTTTTCTCCTTAAGTTTGTGTACATTAGCCTAAAATTCTAGGAAACTGGCCTCTGCATGATGCGGGTGACAGGATGCTACAAAATACTGGCAAGTCACATCTGCTTGTGACCTGGTCCCCTGCCTGTCAAATTGGTGGAAGATCTCCCAATTACTTGTAAAGCTTATCTCCTTAAGTTGCTTTTCCTCTGCTCTTTAAATTTTTGGGTCTCTGCCAAGCCCAGCTAGAGCAAGCACAGGACACATCCCGCTTCCCCCACCTCTGTTACCACTGGAGGATCTTTGTGTGGGTTGAGGCAACAGGAGCTGCTACACAGTCAAAGATCTTGGCCCTTTCTGGGGGACCCCTGTGCTGGGCTCTCACTTGCCACCTCCTTTCTGCTAGGAAAGTGCCTTCTCTTGTCCTTGGTGATTTGCCTGCAAAATGAGAGGTTTCTTTCCCTTTTTGGTGCTGGGGGAGTAGCAGGGATGAAGTGAGTGGTTCCCCCCGCCCCCGATTCTGCCAAATCTAAGCACTCGGCTACTGGGATGTGCTATTGCTTGGTGGACATCAAGCTGTCCTAATGGTGCTTGTGTAGGGGAGGGTGGGTCTACTACAGTCTACAGAGAGCAGTGGTGTTGCAGGATGCTGGTCTCCCTGGGTGGGTATTGGTGTTTCCCCAGGTATGTCTTGGTCTTCCCCATCCAGCCCTTCATCTGCAACAGTTTTTCCCACTGTGAAATGTGGAGAAGTTACCATGCTGGCAGGCAGGTAGGTTTTCAGAATGAGTATCATCAGAGCTGAATACAAATTGGGTTATATCCCATAGTGCTGCTGCACTGTCATCCTGTGTTTCTGGCTGGAACAGGGCTGGTGCTTCCTTACAGCTCTGTTCTGGGTCATCAGAGCTTTTCAATTTAGTTCCTTTTTAATTCTGCAGTTGTGTAAGGATCGGTCTGTCTTATTCATATTCTGATGAAAACAAACCAGAGAGTTCCCATATGCTGAATACATTTTCAGCCACCTCTGGCTTATCTAAGGAAGCCTTTGCTTGGGCAGAGTTTTGCAGAGGCAAGCAACTGCTTTGTTTTATGAAATCTGAAACATTTAAAGAGTACATGTGCCATTTGGTCACCAGCTGACTTAGTTTGAAAACCAAAGGCCCTTTTTGACTTCATAAGCTTTCAACTCATGTGTGGCACCTCCAGAGAGTGACTTAGCAAAGAGACGTTTTCCAGTAATAATAATTTCATTATAAGGATAAAAATGTGTATAAGTCACATAGCAGGATTAAGCACATGGGGAGACTGTCAGCTTTTTGAATATGTGGATTATTTGGCAGCTGATGGATGGTTTTTCATAACATATTCATATTCTCTTGTAGGTTAAAAAAGTGGAAAGCTATTTCTCTGCTGATTAAAATACTGGGCATCCACTGTATTGATCTTGAAATGAATTCTTTTTTCTTTAATTTCCCTTCATTTAAAATGTCAGTGAGCAACTTAGGCAAAATGTATATTCAGAAAAGATGGTGGATCCTTGCCAGA
This sequence comes from Megaceryle maxima, assembly GCA_024605025.1. Classification (NCBI taxonomy): domain Eukaryota; kingdom Metazoa; phylum Chordata; class Aves; order Coraciiformes; family Cerylidae; genus Megaceryle; species Megaceryle maxima. The sequence continues at coordinate 51,787 of JANHGN010004724.1, read as the reverse complement.
GATCTGAAGTTCAGGGTTGAGGTATGAAGAAGGAAAAGTGCAGGTTGTATCTGCAAGGGGTGAATCATCTGGGTTTGTAATTTGGTTTGCCATTCTTTGCTTATATCACATCAAACTTCCAATTGTCACAAAGCTTTGCAAAACAAGTTATGAAACGCTGTCCCAGGGATAATGGGGAATCCTGTTTTCCCAGTTCCAGGCTGGAAGAGGCCATGTCCTTTGAGTGAGCTGTGGTTCCTCATAACATAAGAGTTATGAAGAAGCGAGGAAACATTTGCCTGCCCCGTACAGTAGTTGTGTCCGGGGGAGGCGCAAGAGCTTGGAGCTCTGGTTTCTGTTTGCTGAACACTGATACCTGTTGTTCATGTGAACGAATTCCTACCTTCCAGTTGATATTTTTTAATGCCTATTTCTTATGTATTTTTGTCAACTGGGAGACATCAAAGCTGCTCTACCCAGGAAAAACAAGAGAGATAGTGAATACCAATTGTTTCAAATTAGATCTTAATGGGGTGCAGATGTTGAGCTGTCCTTGCTAGAATTTCTTTGAAACTGCAGATGGTCTGGTAGTTCAGGGATAGGAGAGGGGCTGGGAGGTTTTTTGGTTTCGTTTTCCCTCTTGTGCCATTTGCATGACATGTTAAATTAGGGCTGAATGTAAATGTAGAGGTACCCTGCTTGGGTCTCTGGTTTGGCAAAAGCAGCATGCGTGTAATTGTGTTATTGGAGCAGGTTTTCTTAAGCAGGTTGGACCTGTGTATAATACATCTTCATGCTTTTTCTTTGTGTTTAATACTGCTTTGGGTTGGAGGTGAGTGGAGGAGAGCAGAGCGTCTGTATAGTATGCAGAGATAGCCCAACCAGCTAGAAAAGCTTTGGGCTGCTTCTGCTCAGAAATGTATGACCATTTTAACAGAGTTGGCACAAATTGTCATATTTAAAATGCATATGGCTTTCTCTGTTAAACTTGCTAAAATATAAAATTTGCCTTCTCCCACTAGTTTGTACATTTTAATGCTCGCTAGGGTGAATCTCAATAAATAACTGGGAACAAGATCAAAGGCCCATCTTTAAAAGACTGACTGTTCATAAATGCACTGTTCTCGAGAAGAAATGATTGTGCACATTGGAGGACAGGGTTTGGTCTGAATGCAATGTGTGTGATATGTGTAAAGCCTGCTTTAAAATACATAACATTTTAGTGGCTTTTGTTTGCCTATCCTGAAGGTGCTGAACCTTAGAGCTTGGCTGAACTCAATGGGATTTCGAGCCCTTGGTACATCTGCAAGCCACGCTATCCTCACTTATCAGAATAAGGGAAGCCTCGAGGAATGTTTTAAAGCTACTTCAACACCTTGCTGAATAGAGGGATGCAGTCACTGGTGCCTGTATCCTGCCCCACTGGGTGCTCTAAGCAGATTTAACTCCTTTGGTCACACTGCTGAGCCCCAAATCTCCCATTGCCTGCTGTGAAAGGGGAATTCATCCCAGAAAGGAGGGAACAGCAGCAGTCTTTGTACCACAACACCTTGTGCGGCCCCTTATCTACACAGATATTCTTTGGTGCTGTTTGCACTCGTGGTATTGGCCCTCCTGGCAACTCGTGTAATGGAGCCCTTACTGACCCTTTGATGTGGTCCTCTGTCTTTCTTCCTCCTCCGTGTAGTGTTAAGCCTTTTAAATCTGTGTAGATAAATACACTAAGGCTGTAAACACACTAACATAATGAAACTTTCAGTAATGAGGTTACACTTTGTTAGCTCAAAATCAGAGTTATGCTGAAATAACAGGGCAAGTGAGTTTCAACATCTCAAAATCTTTTTCCTATTCATTAGGGGTTGAAGAGGGTGTGACATGGTTCATCTGCTGCCCAGTGCCTCGCTGCAATGTGAGGAGGAATATGGGACAGGCACTTTTCTGAGAATGGGTCAAGGTTGTTGGACGTGGGCTGGTTGTGGGTGCAATTGTGTGGGTGAAATGGTCAGGGAAAACAAATGGGGTTTTGAACTTGTATAAAGGTGGAGATGCCACAAATGTCCCATGTTATGCCCTTCTATGAAACAGAATTACCAGAATATAGATGGTATTTATGAGTTTTATGATGGTATTTATGTGACAGGATAAAATGTTTATATTATATAAAGACCTACAAAAAATGGTAAGTTATTGGGGTGATGTAATTTGGAAATGCATTTAATGAAAAGCATTGCCTCTTTTAATTAAGACTGAAGGTTTAAAGATATTTTAATGAAACTAACTCAAAGTGAAGCTTTTATTTTGTGATGACATCCAGTTTACAACACTGTTATGACAGCAATTTGCATCAAAGTGTCAATCTGCAGTTAAATGTTTCATTTCAAATGAGTGTTTGGATGAGCAGATTTAGCCCACAAAAGGGAAGATCATCTTTAACCAGTTAAGGGGAGAGGTTCTGCAACATCATGCAGGCTTTGCCTAGTTTGGTTGGGTCTGGGAGGAACTTCATGAAGTTGTACAGTTTGAGTTGGTGCAGTGGTGACTTTAGGGAAATACTAGTCCAAGCAGTAATGTGTATACTTGATTTTTAATCTGTCTTTAACTGGCATTAGTCATTCTTCACTAAATAAAGCTGGTGTGAGCTGCAGTCTTGCAGTTACTCTTTTGAGGAAGTATAATAGGGAATAATATCTGATACTTGAAAATATGGTGTCATCTTCAAATAAAGGTCAACATGTCCTTAGGGGTGTGCATCGCCTTGGGTTGTGCAGAGGAAGAGGTGGGTGTAAGGATTCCCTGACACACACACATCCAGGTAGGTGCTCAGGTCTGGAGCTACTGGTCCTTCTGAAGTCACCTGAGGCAGTCAGGTGCATGATGCAGATGTGTGATGATGACTGCTCAGGCAAGGTTTGTCTGCATTTTGGGAGAGAAGAGCTTTAGATTCACTGTAGTTTGCAGTTGCCATCTGTTGGCAGCAAGTCAGTAGTTATTAAACATCTCATATTTATCCTCTCTTTTTTTCCTTTGAGATAAGTCTTGTGAGATTTTATGGAGGTTTATGTGGCTGCATAGGAACAACAGCCTTGTAATCTCAGCTCAGGATAACAGATGCCTGACACCCCCAGATTACAGATTAGTTAGCTGGGGTTTTTTTTAAGGCCTGAAAGAATTATTAGGGTTAAGTGTGTGTTTGATACTCCCCACTGCAGGATTGCTTCCAGAAACCAGATGAAGACCTCTCATTTTAGAGGGGTATCTGCTAATCTCCTCTGTAAGACTCCAAGCAGTGGCAAGTCATCCATCACAGACTGTGCTGGTCAAACAGAGATGGGCCAGCAGCAGAGATTTCAGCCTTGGGTTTGGAGCAGCACCCAGACTTCACATTCTTGTTCAGAGCTTATCTGGCAAACTCAGACCACTGGAGCCTGGTGGATTGAGTGTGAGCACTAACGTGAACAGGCTTCTTCCTTACATGGCTGCACAGAAGCTGCCTTGCCATTTTTCATGGGTATTTGGTCACTGAGTAGAGCCATATACCTGGGCTTTGGGAAAGGTAGAGTACAGGTGCTGGTGTTGTGCACCAGGTGTCAGAGCTCTGTGAGATTCATCCCTTTCCCATGCACACATCCTTTACGGACCCAAATAACTGAAAAAGATGGGCCAGGAACAGAACATGCCTGAAAGCACCAATCTGTTTATTCCTTTTGGTTTAATCTATGCCAGAGGTATGGAGGTTTTAATTTTTTTCATTAATCAGTTTGGTTCTCTATCCTAAACAACATTTTCTTGCGGGGATGTGTTTAAAAAAGCAGCTCATCTGAAGCAAGGGAACATTGAATTGTCCCAGTTCATGTCAGCAGCTGCTTTTGAATTTAATGAGTGAAAAGTGAGAAGCTGGAGTGACATAACCTGTCACCAGCAGTGAATGTCACAGTGCCTGTGGGAGAGGAAAGTGGCAAGGGAGGAAGATTTAAAATGAGAACAGAAAGCATAAAATCAACAAGCCTGATCTCACGTTCTTCAGCAAAAGGCCCGTCTACCCTTGGAGGAAGTAGAGAAGTTCAAAGGGGAAAGTCTGTATTACTTGTTTATTGAAAGATAATTTGCATTTTATTTTAAATATAAGATGTTCTATAGGGATTTGAAACACATCTGATCATATATGATAAATTTCAGCCTTAAGTGGGACATAAGTGGCTGGTAATTGAGGGCAAGATGGGCTTAAAAGGTTTTGAGCTGTGTTTGAAAGGTGGGAATACTGACAGAGAGGTTTTTATATATATACTTATACATAGTCACTGCTGTGGTCAAAGCTGCAATATCTACTGACAAGGCTGGGTAAGCTTAAAAAAAAAAAAAATCAAGTGGTGGTAAAATACAACCATTATGTAGACATTAACTGTTAATGAGGTGTTTTCTGACTGATGAAAAGCTGGAGAAAGAGGTTTAGTGACACAGGAATTTTTTTTTTTATACACACTCACACACAACCCATCTGCTATTTGCACAAAGAACTTTTCTCTTTAGGAATTCCTGTCATTAGGAGCTAACTTTTGGGTTGAGTTTTTCTTTTGTGTCAAGTTCCCTGAACCTTTTGAAAGTGACTACGAATGAAATTTTGTTTGTTTGGTTGGTTGGTTTTTTTTACTTTGCTTTTGTTTCAAATCTTTGCTTCAGTGGTCTTTAGAGGCTTTTCTTGGTCTCGTTGCCTGACAGTCGCCCCTTGTTTAGGGTTCTGCTTACTTTGTTTCCAGCATTGCCATGTTGGCATGGAAAGTGGTGAGAGAAAGAGATTATAGGTAAGTGGCTGCTTCATGCCTTTGCTATCATGGAAAGAGAGTGTTGCTCCAGAAAAGATGACAGGAGATGCAGGTCACTGTTTGGGATTGGGAGAGGTCAGTTCTTTGGTGGCGTGAGCTCTGGCAGCTTGTTGTGAAACAGCATCACCCTCAGGTCACGTCCCCTCACTGGTGGGGTTGTCTGGGTGAGGAACCCCCTGGCACCGAGTGCATTGCCAGGCTGGGGACTGCCTCACTGTTCACTTTTAACTGCAATGCAGTCTGGGAGGATTGTGTTTACTGCCCACAAATGTTCCCAGAGCAGGAGTGCCACCCAGACCCATGACCTTGTTTTCTCTCCATAACTGCTCAGCTCCAGTCTAAGTCGCCACTGTGTTTTGGACTTTGAAAGGAAGAAGCTGTGTGGGTCAGGTTGGATGGGGCTCTGCTCACTGCAGGGGCACCTGGATGGGGCACCTGCTCACTGCAGGGTGGTTGGACTAGATGACCTTTAAAGGTCCCTTCCCACCCAAACTACTCTATGATTCTTAAAAAAGTCACTGTACAGCACTGGGATGCCATGAATTTCTCTTGATGTGTCAGTGGTACAGACAAGCAAGTGGCAGCAAATTCCATAAAACAAGGAAGAACACCACACAATGTAAAGATCTCACTCAGTGTTATCAGCTCTGGTGGATTCACAATCTCTTCTTTGCTGACCCTTGCTGTCTTAAAGGGCTAATCACAAAATCAGTTACAGAGTAAAAACAAGTAGCTACTTTGGGAAGGATTAGACAAGATGAAGTCCCGCAGAGTGTCATCAGCATCAGTGAGGTAATGTTTCTTGTCTGCTTGCTGGTTATTAGGCTGGCTACAACCTACAGAGTAGCTAGTTAGCAGCCTGGGGATTGCATGATATCTCAGAAATGTTTTGAGCAATTCAGATAATTACCACTTTCTTACAAAACAAACAAAACCCTAAAGCTTAATGCCAGTTGCATGGTTATTTTCAAGACTTGCACGCTAGAAACTTAAGCAGGTTGGAGGTTTACCTTTGCTTTGCCCACTGAACAGAACCCATTTGCTTTCTCTTCCTAAACTCAGTAATTCCAAGCTGTGGTGAGGGGAAGTTATAAGCTGTAAATTAAAGAAATGTCTTCTCTGGGATAAAATAATGACAAAGCCACTTAGGTGGCTTTAATGCACCATGGTGTGTGTCTGCTGATGTCTCTCTGCAGTGGGTTGGGAGGCTGTACTTGTGTCAGGAGTCTGTCTTTGCAGCTGGAAGAAGCTCAGTGTCCCTAGGGGTGGCACTATGCAGTTGTGCCCCACAGCTCTTTGCCATTCTTCTCCAAAGTGTCCCTTTCCATATCTCAGCTCTCCTTCCTCCCCATCGTGCTGGAGGAATCCACCAGCTCTGCTCCCCAGCCCTCTCAAAGTGATGGGCACAGCCCTGCAGTCAACAGCTCTTCCTCCCTCAGGCTCTGCCCTCCTTTGAAAGCTCTCCAGGCATCAGACAAGCCAGCCCTCCATGCAGGGGGTCTGGGGCAGCTTGGATGCCCCAGGGCAGGGAAGCAACACAAGCGGTTCTTGTCTTGGTTTTAATCTCTGTGCCACAGATGGCAAAATTGTTTTTCCTTTTGCCTTCAAGTCAAGATTCCTGTCTCTTCCTAAACTAGGGTGAGTTTGGAGGTCGCATGGTATTTCCTGTCCTTGCCTGTTGTCTAGGTTAAAAGATGGAAAATTCTGTGTCACAGTTTTGATGTGGCCTACATAAAAAAATGGTTTGATGTGTACAGCTACTTGAATGCTTCACTGCAAAGGAAGCTCTTTATAGCCCTTAGTGGTGACTGCTCATTTCAGTCTGGAAGAGGCTGGTGGTTTAGAACACGTTTATAAAGTCAGATATTCAAGCTCCATCTCCCAAAGCGAATTGTTAAGCTTAATCTTGTTGTCCTGGCAGTTTTGTTTTATTGTTCAGTGGCAGGCCTGGATGAAGTGATGCATTGATGGTATCCTGTGTTTCATGATGTTGCAGTGCTAAGGAAACATGCTCTGTATTCCTCGTTGTGAAGAAAAGGCTTAAAGGAAATGAAAAAAAAACCCCAGTTTTTCAGCTGCATAGAAGGCAGGGAAATGATGAGATGGGTGGTATGTTCTTGGCGTCTCCATTTACCTGGGGAAACTTGGTCAGAACGTCTGGTTCTGTGCTCTTGTGACACTTCTTTGCCTCTTCCCTGGTTACTTCCAATCCATACCCCTTTCTGCCAGCAGCCAGTGTGTGACGGTCACAGCCATCCACTTCCTGCACATTGCTGGCTCTGTTTAGCCCAATGCCTTGAATCACACAGCTCAAGGAGCTGCAAAGCTGCTTCCACTGTGATGGCATCTAAGTAAGCATTCATGCGATATGGCCCCTCCGAAACCAGCCTCTTCCCAGCCCCTGGAGGTTTGCTGAAGCATGATCTAATCTGATTTTGGAGATGACCAGGAGCTTTCTCTTCTAAAGTGAACATATGTCATGGCAGCAACCCCCTGCCTCTTGGGACCCTGCTCTGAGCAGCCATTTCTTTCTGCTGTTTGATTCCTGTACTTTTTTCTAGAAAAAAAGGAACAGCAGGAAAAGCCCTGGAGAACTTAGTTTTGTCATGATGACGTTTTTATATTATTGCTTCAAATTATCATAAGAAAGTACTGTGCTGTGTATTAATGCTTATTAATACTACACTTATTCCTGTATTTTTGCTTCTTGTTTTGCTGTCGTATATAAATTCCATCTTCAGGGGCTTTGTAGACTTATACTGCTAATAGGGTTGTAATGTTTGTTTACTTGATTTTTCAGATTCGCTAGAAATTTCCAGCTCCTTGGAGGATTGTGGGTTTTTTTCCCTCTAAGTAGATAGAGCTGCAAGAGAAATTTGAACTATGGAGACACTGAAAGTGATGGTTGAAGTTTGTGTCCCGTCCCCCCCTCCCTTGCTGCCCAGCTTTCCTGGTCACCCACCAGCTCAGGTATGGGCTGGGGATTCATTTCTCCCTCATAGTCTCTTACTGGCCCTGCTGTTTCAGCTTGCTTTGAACTAGGATGTGATGCTCAAGAGTTGCAGTGCAGAATTAGTATGTTATGCATTAAATATTTGTACACTTGTAATTGAATACTAGCTTGTCAAAGAAGGACTTTGATTTTTAGCAATGGAATTGATAATCACAAAATTTTAATGTCAGGGCTTTTCACCACAGTTCAAGTGCGTCTTTAAAATGTCTTTAAGTTGTTCATTCCCCTGTTGCATCCAGGTCCTCCTTTTCCTGGCTTTGTTTAGTCGTGGGGATGAAAATTTTCTCTGGAGGGAGGTGGGATTTTTAAGCAATGCCTGATTTCCAGGAACTGCTGTTTGGTGGGAGAACGCCTATTCTAGAGTAAGATTGTGAAAAGCAATTGCTACTGTTGATAAAACTAAAACACAGTTAGTGTTTGACTGGGAATGCACAGCTTCTTGCCTGTGGTGATGCCTTTGAGTTGGTCTCCTGGTGCTGCTAACACTGAGCCAACAAGACAAGGATGATGGTGTGGCATCAGATGGGTCAAGCACATGGGATGACTTTCCCCATGCTTTGTGCCAAACCAAAACCAGCACACTTCTACAGTGCTTAAAGACCTGGTGCTGAGCTGGCTGGGATGCCTCATAGCATGGCAAGTATTGGAGATAATAGGGATGTGTGTTTTCATTTCTTAACTGTAGCCATTCCCTGTGTGCAGGAGTTGTGTTCTGTAAGACTGTCCCTTGCGTTTATATGATTTTTTCACTTGCAGTGGTACATGTTAGCTGGAAGGGAAGGTATTTGTGTGGTCTCCTAATGAATAGGAGGGGTGGAAAATTCCACAGCCATTCCATACCCTTTCGGATGGGGAGAGGATGTGAGGGCTTTCGTAGCACTGCACCTCCTTCATTAGCACGTGGCCGCCTTCTGAGAGGAGTGAGCTGCTCGATGTCTGCCAGCCCCCAGCTGATGCTGCCTCTGGGGTTTTTGTTGTTTCTCTGTTTGGTTTTGTACCAGAACTAGCAGAAACCAGCTCAAAGACCCTCAGCGTTTTGTTTTTTTTTTTTTTTTCCTCTCCTTTTGTTTGCTCAACGAAGTTACTTCCCAGGAGCCTGAGCCATGTGCAGGGGACTCCTGGGGAGCATGAAGAGGGAGTCACAGCTTTGGGAATCTTACTTTATTTTCTTTTTCACCCTATCCTACTGCTTTCTCAAAACAGCTATCTCTGAAGCCAGGAAACAAAGGGGCTGAGAGGTCAGGAGTGCCTGGGGAGTGCTAAGGACCAGCCTGCTGTGACTCTCCAGGCTTGTGCACAAAAGCAGAAGATTTTTACCTGTGCTTAGAGGGCTTCTAATTTGGTTTTGTTCATAGCCAAGACAAAAAATAAATCTGTGACCCTTCCAGAAGGGGAATATAACTGTGTTGAACTGGATGCTGTGTTGAAGTGCAGTGTTGTATTTTGGGTAGGAGCAGTATGGATGCTGCAGGAAATACACTGTATTGCTCATTGAAATGCTATAGGGGTTACCTTTAGGAGCTGTGTCCTTATTGCTGTTTTAATCAGTTTGCCCATCAGCTGTGATGAAAACTGCAAGATGTTGTCCAGAACTTGAGCCTTAAAGTACAAGTGTCCTTTTGTAGTTTCCTGGTGATACTCAGTGTATAAGAGGATATTTTTAAATGCTTTCCCAAAACTTGCCATGTAAATTTTCCAGAGTTGAGCAACACAGCTCATAGCATCACTAGAGGGCTTCTGAGCAGCTTCTCAAAGGATTCCCAGGTCATCAGGGCAGGACTGAGGGAAATGGAGGAAGCTTTCCTCAGTCTGAGCCTTAGTTTAAGCTAAGCCTTATTTAGACACTGTGCTGTGCCAGTGTATGATCTCCTCTCCAAGTTAAAACTACTTACATGAGGTTGTGGACAAGGGAACCGGGAAAGATGTGCAGTGCTTGGGGCCAGGGTACATGATTGAATGGGGAATTCAAGAACAGGAATGGCTGGGGTGTTTTAGCAGCTCCCTGATCCTGGCTGGCCCCATCCAAGGGCCCACCTGTGTCCCCCTCTGCTGCAAGTAGTGTTTGCAGCCGTGTCTTCCCAGGTGTGTGTTCTTTTCATGCATGGCCAAAAGAGCCTTCCCAGGTTAAATGTCTGTGCCTTTTTAGATGACGGGCTGTTATTTGGCTTCTGTGACAGTTTAAGGGTGGACTGAGAGAAGTGATGAGCTTCTGGCATGGCCAGAGATGATGTTACTGATGTGCTGTATGTCTTTAGCTCTAAGGAGGTAGCTGGGACTGCTCAAGTGTCCTTGCCTTGAAGGGATGCGAGTTTAAAAAAGGCTCTGAGGGATATGGTGTTCAAGGCTTTTGCTTTTTTAGTGTAAGTAATTGAAAATAGTCATTGTTTATTTTGCACCCCTGCTCGCAAGTCATGGTGGGTGCTGCTCACCCTCTGGGTGCTACCAGATTGAAGCCTGGAGTGTTTTACCTTATGAGTATGTTTTTTCCCTCCAAGTGATAACAAAGCTTTGTTGCCTTGTGTTTGATGATCTTGTGAGAATGTCAGTGAACTACCCAAAAAAACCCCAAACATTTGGAAAACAAGAGTTTGGTGGTTGTGGGTTTTTTTTTCTTTTTTTTCTTTTTTTTTGGTTTGGTTTTTTTTTTTTTTTTTTTTCAT
>JANHGN010004724.1:29138-41215 GCA_024605025.1 Megaceryle maxima | reverse complement strand
TTTGGTTTTTTTTTTTTTTTTTTTTGCATTATATCTCCCTGGGCTTAAATAATAGGGAAGTAAATTCTTGGGCTTTTTACTTAAAATTTTGTTTAATAGGTCTATATGAGTAATAGATTGGATATCTGCTGTGTAGGTCTCTCTCCTGGCTTGAATTACTTCAATTAGTTCTACATTTTTTTTTTTTTTGCCTGAAACCTCTCTGGTTTTACAATGAGCTTGTTCCTTTCCTTTTTTTTTTCCCCCTCCTGTTATGGTTTTTATGTTGTGTGTATTTTTAAAAAATCTGGGTATGTGTAGCAAGCTTTTTTGGGCATTGCTAATAAGCAGACATTTGTAACCCATTAGCTTAAGAATTAATAAGTACAATTTCGCTGATTCTGTTGAATCGGACATTCCTTTATCTTGGAGAAAGATTTTCCAAGTCATAAGCAGACCAACTCCCATTGGCTTTTTGGAAGAGTAAGCTACGTTTCTGCTTTATACAGCACTCTCGTAATGGGATACAACTTTCTGATCTCCTAAGTTTACATGGATACAACTATAATTGTATGGGATTTTTATTATTTAATTATGAAGTTCCAAAGGGGTAGTTAAAAATTGATGATATTCCTCCAATATTCCTGAAGATAAACTCTCCTGTGGGCCTTGTACTGAATGCTTTTTGAAGTCAGTTATGTGTGTAAACTGCTTCATGGGCTTAAAAGGGGTAAGGAAGGTGTCCCCTTCCACCTGTAGGGTGATATCTGTAGTTCATGGAGGGAAAACAAAACAAAAACAGATGTGATGCTTTTTACAGCTTCATTTCTTCCTGTATTTTCTCAGCTCACTCCCCTTGTTACTTTTTGCCCTGTTAGTTGTTGTTTAGGTTTGAACCCTCCCTGAGGTATTTCTGGCTCCTCCTTTTCTTCTGCTACAGTTGGAAATGTCCTATTGCAGGAGCTGCTGTATGATGGTTGCTGCCATCATGTGCTGAGAAGCTTGTGCCTTTGGGATAGGAAGAAGTGGAGCTGCTGTAGCCATCCCTCCCAAAAGCCTGGTGTCTTCCTGGAATCACTGTCATGGCATGGCCAGGCAACTGGTGCCAAGAGCCTGGTGTGGGACCTCTCATTGTGCTGGTGCCTCTCTGTCCTTAACTGCTGGAAGAGTGTTCTCAAACCTTCAGTAGCAGGGCAGACTTAACATCTTAACATGTCTTTGTAGTGGGTTTTCCCTTTAATTACATGACTTGCTGCACTCTGGGAGCTTGATTGATACCCTGTGCCCTGTATTTGCAGCCCATGAACTGTGTTAGACATTAGCAACTTGCACCAGTTACCAGAATGAACTATGTTTTCTGGGAGATGAGGTTCCCCATTTTCTTGCTGCCTATTTTTGATGTTAGGGAGTGACTTTCTTTGCCAGGCTGAGGTACTTTTCTAGCTCTTGCTCTTTTATTTGCCAAAGCTGTGAATGTGGAGCTTTTTAAGGCTGATGTGGCTTTTTTTGGGTCTTATAGGTCTCTTGGACACGGTTTCACATGTTAGGTTATGACTGATTGTCAGCATTTCCAAAAGTTTATTTCTGTTTTTATTTAGAAATATATACTCTGGTTTCAGTTGTAGAGATACAAAATCATCTCATAGAGCTCCTCTGCATTACCTCAGTTAGTGTTGCAACTCTGTAGAAAAACAAATGATCTTCATCAAAAATAACACAGAGCTGGTGCCAGTTCTTCCATTGCTCAATTCTCTCATTTTTTTTTTTTTTCAAACAAGCACCTTCATGCTTGGGAGGAGCTGCATGTAGGCATCTGCAAAGCCGTCTCATCATTCCCACTCATAAATCTCTCTGTAGCTCTCAAGATTTTAAAAAATAAAATAATAATAATAAAAAAGGCTTGGCTTCTAGGGCGTTGATACCACAGGGATCACTAGGGGGTTTTGTGCCCCTGTCTTGGTTTGGTTGAGCTTTTACCTTATGAGTTGAAGCCTTTTTGGGTAAGGTATTAGCTCTCTGTTTATGCAATACTTGCCATGCTCTGTGCATAACTGGGAGGGGGTAACACAGTAATGCCACAAAACCTCAAGTGCTGCTAATAATGGTAAAATTTCCCTGGCAGGACTATATAAGATCCTTAGTTTCCAAAGAGAGGAATGAATTTCCCTCATGCATGGCACTTGTGTGCTCAGTTGCAAAGCTGTTGAATTGCTTTTCTTCTCTGAAAACTGTTTTGTGCTGGGAAAACCAGTGAAGCAGATCTGTACTTCTCCTCCTTCTCTCTTGCTGGATTCTGAGGATGTCTAACATGGAGCCAGCTGTTTGGCTGAAGAGAAAGCCATTGGCAGAAGTGCATGATGGCTGTCTTTGCCACTCTGCGATGCCAAGGCAGATCTTATAGACCTCCCCGTCACTGAAGCTGCTCTTTCCTGAGGACATTCATAGCTGAGGAGTGAGCTGTCATTCCTGAAGGGTCAGACAGGAAACAGTTTGTCTTCTCAGAGTCCAGTGATACTTCCTCATCATTAATTGCTCTTTCTGTGCTGAACATCAGGATGACTTTTTAAGAATGAAACAAGCAGACAGCAGGATTCTTTAGAAGATATTTTAAGTGTTTGTAAATACATATAAAATTATATATAATCTGTGTCCTGCATGGTCTTCCAAGGTAGCTAGGAGTCAATGGAGGGGTCAATTACACATGCACAGAGAGGTGGAGTTGGGAGAACAAACCCAGGAGAAAAGTACTGTATGTTGCAATATAAATAATCAAAGTCCTTCTCAAGTGCGCTTGGACTGTGGGCTGGGTTTGATGGGCAGTGCGAGGTTTGCAGCTGTCATTTATTCTCTAGCCTCTTGATGTGGCAGCTTCATAACCTGGGAGGTCTTTAAATACAAGCAGCAGATCAAAAAGAAGAGGAGGAATTTAAGCTCTGGGCTTGACACTTGCCCACTAGGTTATGTTACTTGTTTTAATCTTTTTGTTGTTGTTTTTTTAGAAACACACAAAGGAATTCTGTGCTGCTAGCACTGCAACTATCTGTGCAGTTTGCAGATGTAAAGGCAATGCTTGGTGCTAACAACACTTAACTAAAAGGCTCTTGCTTTGATTTATGGCTGGTACGCATGGCAATGAAATGGTATCTCCAATGTGAGCGCGCTGGTATGAGGGCCATGTGGGATGAGTCTGCCCAAGAAACAGGTGGTCATGTATTATTTGGGGGCTCCAAATCTCCTGTGTTCTATGTTTTGTATAGAGTGAAACTTAATGTTCAGCTGTTGGCTGCCTTTGATGGCTGTGCTGGTTTTTACAGGAAAAGTGCTCAAAGGCAGGATAGTTCTGCTCCTGCAGCTGTATTGGCAGATTTCCTTTCTGTAGTCTAAACAAATTTTATTTTGATGTAGGTTGTAGGTAGTAGTTGTTTTCCCCTGCAGACAAGATAGAGGGATGGACGACTCTTGCTCTAATAGTTATCCTTGTCTGTGTACAGTCCCCTTTTCTGAAAGGTTTAATGTATATTTTGTTACCACTGTGCAGCAGAAATCTTATTTGACTAGTACCAGCAAACGCCAAAACATTCTATTCTGCAGTGAACTTCAAAGGGAGAGAAGCAGAAGAACAAGACTAGAAAGAAGATAAAAACAAACATGCTGACTCTCCAGGATGCTGTAAAGCCTTTATTGCTTTTGCTTGGGAAGACCTTCATAATTCTACCAGACCTGAACTCAAAGCAATAAAATCTTTAAAGGAATCTCTACCATCATATGTTCTCTCTATACTTGAATTTCATAAGCTGTGTAAACATGGAATTTTACCAGGCTCTAGCCCCAGAGGGAGGCTCTTACATACACAAATAAGAGCAAGGATATTAGTGCTTTTCCCAATTTTTCTTTTCCCTTTGCGTGTTGTTTACCATTTAGATTTCATGGACTCATATATTTTCCTGATTATTATCCAAAGGGAAACCACAGTAATTAGGGAGGTTTTGGTATATACTAACATTTGAACATGGCCCTGTAAAAGAGAAAATTATGGTGATGTGACTTGGGGACTTGGGGTCAAATGGTGTTGTAAACCTCCGTCTGACAGCCCCTCCCTTTGAGCTGTGCTCTTCATGGCAGTATTGAAGTAGCACACTGGGATGTTGTTGTGGGGAAGCTCTCAGACTTATGTCTCCATGATGAATATCACCAGGACATCAGGGTATTGTTAGCTATCTGAAGGCTCTGTGGAAGTTGTTTTTTAAAAGTTATAAAAAGGTAGAAATGCTGAGATGTGTGTTTATTTTATTAAGACTCTGTTTCCAATTGAGAACATGATTCAACTATATGGTTTAAAGTCTCTTGCAAATGTTCATGTTATTGCATCAGGAATATAATTTCTCTGAAATGCATTTTCATGTCCACATTGAGAGATGAAGTCTGTGGACTCACGTGGAAAGTGAGCTGCTTTTAGTTCTTGTGATGATAAACTGAAAAGTGAAGGTTAGAGATCCCTGTTTGCATAAACCACTGTAATCCCGCAGTGTAAAGCAGAGGGAAAAATTGTGTGGTGTGGGTAAAATAAGAGCATGCATTTCTTAGAAGTAATAAGGAAAAGAGTCTCAAACTTCTTATAGAATGTATTGGTTGGGCATAATCTAGTTATGGACTTTGAAGGAAGTCAGATGTGCAAAGAACTTGGTTTAACGTACTGTAAAATCACTGCTCACTATCTGATTATTTTTTATTTTCTTCAGTTGGAATTTGTGCAGTTTTTTAATGTACATAAATGCACAACTTTTTAATAGATGCAGAATTGATCTGGCCAGAACCAGATACAAATTTCCCCAATGTTTGTGCATCCACAAGGTAACTTCTGTAGAAACAACTTTGAGCAGCACTCCAAAATGATAAACTCTTATTTGTGCCTTTTTTTTTCTTTTAAAGCATCTCTCTGAAATGCATGGTTCTAATCAATCTTTGTCCCTCCTTTGTCTCTTACTAACCAGCCTCCCTCAAACTTCTTAAGATATAAATATCAGAGTAGCTTGAATGGTGTGGTGGGATGTTTGACTAAACAGTTGCTATAAAAGCAGGATGAGCCTGTGGGACACATCTGTTATGAGCTCTCCAGGGAGCTTTCCTTGAGGTCAAAGCTAAACATGTGTTGTGAAGAACATGGGTGTGGGTGAGTTGGGGCTTTGCCCCACTACGTGGGGTTTTGAGGGTTGTTTTCTAATGACAAGATACATGTGGTGTGTCCATGGTGTATTTTCTCAAGAGCTGCTTGAGTGCCAGGCAATAAAATGACAGACAAAATGTGGTGCAGATAAATAGTTGTGCATGTGGGAGAGGAGTGAGTAATTACTGGGAAAGGCAAGAATAAATTTAGACCTCACCTACATCTTGAAACAGTATGTGTGTTCTTCTCCCTTCTCCAAAAAGAGATAGAGGACCTCCAAAGTGTGCAGAGGAGCGTGAACAGGATGATGAAAGTTATGGGATAGAAAGGAACAGTTAAATAGTTCTTGCATGTTTTCAGATATCTACCCAAGAGCGAGAAGAGGCCCCTGACTGTTTTGGTTGGCATGATTTGGCTTTTTAGGTAGGAAAGAGTGTGAAAGCAGTTTCCCCCCAGCACAGGTCCTACAGTTGTTTCTTGCCCCCAGGGAAATGACTAGTGTTGGTGCAAGTGCACAGCATGAGAGATGATCCTCAGCATGGGAAAACCATCCTCCTGATTGTGACCATTGGACGTGGGTTAATAATATGGAGAGGAGTCATCCCACACATGTTAGTTCATGTTTCAACTTCTTACTAATGTTTTTGTGTTCATCAGCAAAACTGACAACAGCAGAACCATGTAATGCTTTCTTCCTCTGCACGGCTGTACTCTCTCATGCAGTACAGTTGGGATTCTCATTCCCAATGCTTGCTTGTTTTGGTGTTTGGGGTTTTTTTGTTTGGTTGGGGTTTTTTTTGTTTTGTTGTTTGTGGTTTTTTTTTTTTTTTTTTAATTCATACTCCTGTTTATACTCCTGGCATGCAGTCTTAACCCACCATAGAGAAAACTGGATTTGTGGGTTTGGCAGACCAGTTGTTATGACGGCACATGAGCACCAAACCCCCGCAAATCCGTGCATGGTTGTGGAGGAGCTTAAAGCAAGCACCCATGCTCCTGCTAGGCAGCCTACACAGGTAGGCAGCATGGAAATATCAGCTGTCCTTTAGTAAAACCCTTAGGTCAGCAAACTTCTGAGGCTGTTTTGTGTATGTACTAGCCCTGCCCCCCCCCGCCCCAAGTTGTCATGTCTCGCATTCAGGCAGCTGCAGGTGAGATTTCCTAGTCTTAATAAAGCATCACGTAGCTGATTGGTCTTCCTTGTCTGTTTGTGAACAGGAGTCTTATCCTAGTAAAATGAATCATAGAATCACAGAATGTTAGGGGTTGGAAGGGACCTCCAAAGATGATCAAGTCCAACACCCCTGCCAGAGCAGGACAAAACTAGGGCAGATCGCTCAGAAATGCATCCAGAGAAGTCTTGAAAGTCTCCAGAGAAGGAGACTCCACAGCCTCTCTGGGGAGTCTGTTCCAGTGCTCTGTGACCCTTACAGTAAAGAAGTTCTTCCTCATGTTAAGAACTTTCAAATGTTAGAACCACTGGTGTAAGATATCTGGAGACATTTAAGTGTCTTTGGACCTTTGGAAACTCATATGAATATTAAAAAAAAAAAAAATCCTGTTTATATGTAGCCATATGCCAATGATAAGCTTAGAATAATTTGCCATGTGTGGTTTTACTAGCAGTGTTCATTAACAAGATGATGCCTTTGGTCCCTTTGTGCTACATTAGTCTTTCTAGTTGATGTTATCCAATTATACAGGCCAGACACTAAGCTGCATAGATGTATGTACTGTGGAATGCAAAAATGTACTGGTTGTCTGGGTCTGAGTCCACCAGATAGGCCCAATTTAAGTCCATGGTGAGAAGTCAGCTATTCTGGGGACAGTGAACCTCTCTGAAAGCTGCCATAAAAAGGAAATGAGTTGGGACAAATCCTTTCCTTTGACTGTGAAGGGGTAGGGATGATCAGCTCTAATGGAAAACTCTACCTTGAAGGTAAGTCAAGGCAGGTGAGAGAAATCGTGCTCTCAAATCCTTATCAAACATGCTGGAATGGTTTTGCTTTGGTTTGAGGCTTTCTCTCCTAACACAGTGCCAAGAATAGTGAACTATCTTCAATTTACACAAGAATTTAGTTTTTATAACTTCTTTCGGATAGAAACATGTGAACACATTTCATAATTTCCTTTACAATCGTGTGCATCCATCTATGCAAATATACAGGCTGTTTGAATTATTTAATGTTAGAGTGCTTTGAAAATGGTAATGTGCTGTGTAAATGCAAAGTATCAACGATATAGTCCTACGATTAATAAGGCCTTTTATTAAATAAATGCCGGTCCTTGCCAAAATTCCAGAGAGACTTGTGGTAGAGCATGTGTACTTAACAGGTCAGAATGTGAAAGTAATAACACACATTCTCAAATAGAAAACACATGTATTTGTTTTTAAACTTGGATATATTATTTTAAATTCTTAATACCCTCACCCTTCTTTGATTAAAGGGCCATAGACTAAGTGGGGTTTTGTAAGAGATTTTCTAACAGATGTTCACTGCTGAGAACATTTCAAACTGAAGACAGAACAGATGAAAATCTGTAGAGGAAAATATAATATTGATCTTTTAACTTGGAAGGCTCTGAGAAATGATGAGAAAAGCTTTCCTTCTCTTAGCAGTTGGTGCTTTGTACTGACTTGGAGGTTGCAGCACTCCATGTACAGCAGTAGCAAGGGAAAGAAATGAAATGGGAAAACTGGTTTGAGTAGTAAATAACACTGTGATCATACAGAGAAGTTAGTCTGGTTGTGTCAATCCCAATGAATGCCACTTAAGCAAAGAGGTATATATATTTTTTCATATATTTATATATTACTATTTATACAAAGGCTTAGTTCTCTCTCCTATCTCAGCTGCAGTGTCCTAAGTGGAAATGTTGCTCAGACTGATAGAGGTTTTGTTATCAAGTGCTCCTTTATTGGTATTAGGCTCAGTTCTTGTTTCTGTTCAGTTTATCAGTTCTCACTACAAACAGATTAGAAGCAATAGAAGCTTTATCTCAACAAAAAAATGACCTGATAAGATTCAAGATTTGGTCATGATTAATACTGTTTTGTTACAAAGACCAATGGAAAAAATGAACTAGTCGCTGAAATAAATTGCATGGACACTTACAAGCTTGGTCTTTTGAAAAGAGATTACTTTTGCTATTGAATAGCATGTGTTGCAGTAAATTACTCTGTAGTGGTTTGAGGGGCAGGGTGATGGTGGGTGGGGCCCTCAGATCCAGGGCTTCAGTGTCCTAAAGTATTTAAGTGTCCAAGCATGGATGAAGAGGTGCCAAACAGACTCCCTAGCTGCTTGCATCAAAGTGCGTGTTTTGACAACTACAAAGGAATCTGAGATCAAAATCTGTTATAGCACAACTGTAGATAACATCAGTAAACAAACAGAATAACCACATTAAAAACAAACAAAAAACCAACCCCAACTCTGAAATGAGAGAACGTGAGCTTCAGTGCTCTGTGCTCCTTTTTTTCTTTTGTTTTTATTAAAAGATATTGTTATTATAAAAAACAATTAAAAAAAAAAAAAGAAAGTAGGGGGAGGGAAACCTCTCAGAGTGAGAATTTGCTGTATTTCACTGGTTTAGGACTGTGGGTCCAGCTTCAGTCCACACCTTGCTCCCCATCATGGTCACCAACTGGGACAGAGCAGGCACTGCTGGCTGTGTGTGCCCAACTGCACACTCCCCAGAGAGGACTGTTGGAAGCACTGGTGTTAAAATGTAGGCTGAAGCTATTGGGTTTGGTGGATGCAAGATAATACATTTTCCCCATCGTGAACCCTTAGTTTGTGCGTTGCCATGTGGGAGCACACACAGAGCAGCTGTCAGTGTGTGAATTTGTAACCATGAGAGTGCCCATGGATGTTGATACCAATTTGTGGCAGCTTCTGGCCCAAGAAAGTTCATTTTGCATGTTAAAACAGCTGAGTAGCTGCTAAAAACAGTTAGGACAGAATACGGTCATTCTCACTAATGATGCATCAATTAGTTTCTACTTCTGTTTCAGCTGCTTTTATCCTTCCATTTTTTTACCTCCAGATTTATGTAGTGAAACACAGGTTAGAACAGTTTGATCTCTAGTGTCAACCTCCTCTAAATTTCCATTTGTCTATAAACAAATTTTACTTTATAGCATGCTGCAAATATAAAGCTAGTTTCTGATACCGCAAAATTTTGGCATATCTTTCAGGAAAAAAAAAAAAGCTTTTCTTATTATCTTGATGCTGTGATGTGGTTATATCAAATGTCTCTTTTTTTTTTTTTTTTTGGTTGCCCCCCCACCCCCGTTAATAATTAATAGACATTATGTTTGGGGGAAGCTTTTTTTTCCCCTGCATTAAATTTAATTCTGCATTAGCAATGCTGGAGTTCTGTGGTATGCGTGTCAGGAAGCAGCACCTCTACCAATTTTGATACAGTGAGAGTCTGGCTTTGCTTTCTGTACAAGAATTGTTAAAAGCAGGAGGACCATCTTTTGTTTACTAAGGGAAATGTATTTCACTTTAAACTAAGTCTGGAACTAGGAGAATGTAGTCTGGGGAGATGGAAAATTATCAAGGTTGAGGTAGCAAGAGCTTTCAGCTTGGGAGGCAGTGGTCCTGCTGCTCACCCACTGCTGAAAAAAGGTGACACCTATCAATCCATCAAAGGGCAGAGCAGTAAGGTAAACAACGGCTGTAAACAGGGACATCTGGCTCCCATAAATTAATTGGCCATTTACACAGTGAGGGCTGTTTGCATGTAAAAGAAGGCTTTCCTGCTGACGCTGTCATACGCTTTTGATTCTCCTGGTTCATCCGTGAATTAGGTTGGCTTGTTTTAGTCAGCTGGATTTAATTTATTTTACTTTGTCACTCTTGAAATGAAGAGGAACTGGGCGGTCATGAATCATCTGACACTGACACTTTGTCTTTTGATCCTCTGGGGTCTTGGGTTTCTTATTATAAGAGAAAATAAAAGCAAGAAAGGGGCTGATGAGCCTGTCTGCACGAACATGAGTGCAGCCCTGAGAAGGCTCCCCCCCCACCCCGCTACCAGTGCGGTTGAGTGTAATTGATGGGGCCATGAGCTGAAGAGGTTTCCGTCTTGCTAAAAATGTTCTGAGAAGTCCCTGTACGTGAGAGCTGTCCAGCTCCCTTGAACTGACAGCGGCAACACCTCATGAGTTACTAACTGGGCATGATGAGCTCTGAGGCCTGGGCTTTGCTCTGGTGCAATCAGGAAGTTGTAGGTGACTGGACTTTTCAAAAATGTGAAGGTGGATGGAGGGATGCAGAGATGCTGCCGTTGGGATGGATGGGTATTTGGACTGCATCCAACGGAAAGACTGAAGCAAACTCAATCCAGTGCAAGGAATAGATTTATGTTCCCGGGCCTGAGGCCAGGACATGCTGAATGCATCCCAGAAGTGTTGTACTACTTAGTTCACATGCCTTTTGCAGGGTTAAGAGAAGTTTGCCCTTCAGGGTTGCTCTTCTTGATTCATCCATCAAGTAGTGTTGTGGGGAGGAAAAAAAAGCTACTAACATGTTGGTTTAGCTTGAATGAAGTAACCCCTGCTGCCATATGTGGCACTTAAAAATTTGGACGACAATTCTGAGTCTCTTAAATAGTTGAGACTTCCTCTCTTCTTCACCCTGAGGTGAACAGTACATGGTCTTGCTTTTGCAAGAGTCTAGCTGAACTGAGATGTGTGAGGGGTTGTGTTTTTCCTTTTTTTTTCTTTTCCTCTTCTCAGCATCTGTCAGCAATGCTGTGGGGTGGGTGGCTGGCAGAGGACAGTTCCTGCCCTGTGATGCTTCCCTTCCCTATTGCATCCATTCTTGAGCACCAACTGACCACTGAGGAACAGAAGTAGAGCTTTGCTGGAAAGCAGTGCACTGAGCACTTCTGCGGACTTTTTGAAAACTTATGAAGGTTCCCCAAATACCTTTGATGATAGGAATTTCTGAAGATAAGCCCAGTGGGCACAAGTTAGCAGTTGTTTGGGTTATAGTGTCCTATCTTGTCCTAATGGCAATGAAATGTAATGCAGACGCTGTTAATGTGATGGACAAATGGTGATGGCTTTGTGAATGGTACCAAAATATTTCTGAAGTTCTCAAGGAGAAGATTACTGATTTTAATCATGCTAGGCATAATTACCGGAGTGCATTATCTATGAGGGGAAAAAAACCAAACCCACAATATTTTAAGGAGAGGGGGAGACAATTTAAACCTGCTTGTTTTTGTATTTATATTCCTGCCTGTGTTTTAACGGTAATTGTCCTTGACTCCCAACAGTATCCTGTTACATGTATCTCCTACCCCACCACTGTGCTGCTCTGTTAGATGTCTTCCACCACCATTTCCCTCACCCGGCTCCTCCATGGCTCTGGCTGCCCTGTGGCAAGTCAGCCTTGTAGGGGCTTGGACCTCCTGAGGGGGTTTTCCTGCAATAACAGGTTTTTTTATCTGCCCAGTGAGCACCAAACACCTTCACAAGCTACAGCCATGTAAAAGTTATTTCTTACACCTAAAGTACTAGGTTACTTATGGCTTTGTAGGTTAAAATGTTGTCCTGATAAACCAGATGCTTCTGTCGAACTTGCCTATGTGTTCAGGTTTGAGTTTCTTTAATTTGCTGCTTAGCAGCAGTATTTGAGGGAGTAAAGAGTAAGTCTGTCTATGTGAAGTTAAGAATGAAATATATGCTGGAGGGGAAGAAGCTTTACTGGCTTATGAGACAAGATGCTTGCTCTAGAACTGATGTGTCTGAGAAAATGTGTTTTGCTGCTGCTTTTTGCTTTTGAGACTGTGCAGAGAATAATTTTTTCTCTCTCTCTCTTTTTTTTTTTTTTTTTTTTTTTTTTTTTTTTTTTTGAATTGTTCTTTTTGGGCTATTTTTCCCCTATATGATGCAGAGAGTGTTCTGACCAACACCCCC
>JANHGN010004724.1:0-29128 GCA_024605025.1 Megaceryle maxima | reverse complement strand
AAAGGTTTTTTGCTTGTGTTTTTGTTTTTAGAGGCTGGGGGGAAATCATTTTTTTCCACCCTTCTTTTTTTTTTTTTTTTTTTTTTTTTTTTTAAATTCTCCTGTCTGGCAATCTCTGCCCTAAGATATCACGAGTTTACTCTGCCAAACATCCCCTCCACTGCATTGTGGTTTGGCTGGGTGGATTGGACCCTCTGCAAACCTGCAAGTCTGGTAGATGCGGATTTCAGGATCAGGATAATCTGGAGTGCAATGAAAGGAAATTTGTCATTGCATCCAACCACGGAATCCAGCTTTTCTTGAAAAATCCCAGTGCTTTTCACTTTTTCTTTTTTTTGAGCCAATCCATAAGTCACTTGAGAGAATACTTACAGCTGGATCAGGAAGGCTTTGTAGTAAAGAGGGAATTTATTAGAAAATATTCAGAGAATAATAAACATCATTGAGAATTCCTAGGTTCCTGCCCCTGGATTTAGGAGTTCATGCTTTAGCTGGATAAATCTCTCTGCCTTAGTTTCCCCTTTGGGAGGGAGTGTCATTTCCAGCCCTCTTTCCCTGCTCTCATCTTGAAACTGGAAAATGCTGAAAAGATACATTAACCTTTCCTGTGAGCCTTCCATTGTACGTTGCTCCCTGGGCTTGTCAGGCTCATGTTGAAAGTGTTGTTGATTGCTAAGTAGCTGTTACTGTCAGGGTGAAGATTCAGGGAGATCCCTGCGGGGCCCAGGGTTTTGGTGAGGAGTTGTTCCTCACACAGTAACTTTTTTTGCCTTCTGTTGGATGTGCTGCCCTGAGCTGTAAGTCCCTGTTGTTGCCTCTGCGCACCTCCAGTCCTGAGAACAGAGAAGGCATATTTTTAACATAAGCATGTAAAAATGAATGAGTCTGAAAGCAGATGCACTGCTTGAATGCCATCAAGGTGATACTAAAGCCTGCTCTACAGCTTTGTTACCATTGTGTTAAGTACTGATACTGGCACCTTGGTTGTAAAACCCACCAATTTTTATAATGACTAATTGAGGTCTGCTCTGGGGATGGGAGATACAGCACTGAACCTGGCTACTTCCCAGAAGCATCTCCTCTCCACCAAGGGTTTTATGAAGGAATGAAACCTCACCAACCCTTTTGTACCAAATATGAGCCATTTTGAGATGTTTTGTAAGAAGTGTTCTTTATTCATTCTGTCCAATATTAGACCAAACCTATCTGAAGAGGTGGTTGTAGTTTCCTGTGCAGTGACACCTTGAGGTGTGGGGACCTGCTAATCTTAGGAGAGTAAGAGCTGTCTCAGAGTACTTGACTGAGTGAGACTTGCAGAGTGATAAAAATAGGGAGTGATGGGAGCATTGATTTTGGGTTAAATGGAGGTAGAAACTGTTCTCCCTACTTTCCTCTTGAGCAGAGAAGTTTTATCTGTATCTGAGCCCAGCAGTCTTCACACTCTGCCCATGATTTCCCAAGACACTGGTGGTGTGCTGGCTTTTGCTAGAGGGAGGGAAATGGCAAGAAAAGTCAATAGTGACATCTCTGGTCTTTTCATCTGGTTCAGGTGAAGTTTTCCATGATGCAGAGTCTGCAGGGGTCCAACCCAGAAACACATGATGAGACTCTGGGAACCTTTCAGCAGGGCCTGTCTGCATTTCCCCTTCTTCCATCCCTTTCCACCCGCAGGAAAAGCTGCCTTGAAATCTGCAGTGTTTCCCGGATTATTTGCTTTGCTGTAATACTTTGTTGCCAGGCCACCACGATGGTAAACGGAGCAGCATGTGATTCTGGGACTGTTGTTGAAAGATGCCTTTCCTTCTCAAGGGGGTCTAGGTCAAACCTGCTTATCTCCTTTCCTGTGGATTATCAGGAACTTGTTTGTGTGCTCCTGTGCCCTGTCTCTTGGGCTTCATCTGTTCTTCTTAAAATGTAGCAGGCTTTGGGAAGCTGGGAGGCACTGATGGCAAAACACAGGACCTGTATTTGGGTTTTGATGATAAAGATATAAGTGGCAGGGATTTTTTGTATTTGGATTACTTCTAAAGCTCAGAGCAATGAAGAGTTTTCATTTGTGCTTCCAAAAGTCACCTTCAGAAGGAACAAAGGAGGTCTTTGTATGGCTACTTATTAATTCCCTTAGTGCAATTCTACTCATATTTCATCAGTGAAAGAAACATATTCAATAAATATTTTTCTAGTCACATTCAATATGCATCCTCTTATGAACAAGTCGAAATATATCCATAAATTTTAAGTAGACCTTGTTAGTCAGGGTTGGCTTGAATATTTGAATCTCTGTTCAGTGTTGTAAAACGTAACAAGTGTTTTGGATAAATAGTCTGGGGCTATTTTTTATTTCAGTGTTTTGGTTTGGGTTGATTTTTTTGTGGGCTGTTTTTTGGGTTTGTGGACTTTTTTTTTTGGTGAGTGTGTGGGTTTTTTGTGTGTGTTTTTTGTTTGGGTTTTTTTTTCCCCCCAGTGCCCCTAATTTAAATAATTGATACTGCTTGCATTTCCTAAGCAGAGAAACAGTTTTGATGGATGCCATGCTTTGATAGGAAGAGATTAAAGTAGCAAGTCATTACTTAATGATGTAGTGAGATACAGTTTGCAGATATTCCTTGTAATCTCAGATTTGATAAAAGTCTTTCTAGGTTTATAGTGCATTCTGATAGTCTCGTTTTCCATTATCTTGTTATGGTATAGAGACTATTACTTACTAAATAAGGAACTGAAGTTTAATTTATTATGGGATACTCACTCTTAAAATCTACTTTCATGTGCAGATGGTCTGTAGCACTTTTAAGTAACTGGTGGACAGAATGATCTATTTATTTTTGTTGCTGTTCGATAGAGAAGAATTTTTCCCTGGGGATGTCATACTGCCCAACTGACCTATTGCATTAAATAAATTCTCTGCTTTCCTCTGGAGTAAGCAAACCAGTCTATTCCCAGAGCAATTATGGATGCATGCCCCTTCCCCTTGCTGATTCATACCACGTTGGTACCAAGTCTGTAAATAAACAGAGCCGAATTTTTACCTGTTTTGCGTGGGAATGATGCACGTTCGGCTGGCTGAGGGTGATACAATCCATTGGAACTGTTGCAACTGTGCCTGAGAATTGCTTTGACACGTCGGCCTCTGGAAAGGGCTTGGTGATGAGTGCTGCAGGCACCCAGGAGCTGGAGAGACGATTGCAGCCTCGAGTGGTTATGAAGAAATAAAGCAGTAACCATGGCATGATGGCTTTAAGCTTCAAGGAAAAGACAAATAGAGCACAGCATACAGCTTTGAGCTATCATCAGTGGGTAGCTGAGGACAGAAATACAATGCAGCTCCACCTCGATGCCAGTGCTGGCAGCCCAGGGTGCTGTGCTGAGCTGCCTATAGTAACACAGTGGCACAGGAATGTGCAAATATGGAGCAGTCTTTGTGCTGTAGCTGAGCTGATTAAAGCAGCTCCTCAAATGCTAATTCTCAGCCCTGTTCCAGATTTCCTTTCTAGATTTTACAAACTGCTGTTTGTGGGAGAGCCCAGTTTATCTTGATATCATCTGAGCACTTGACATGAGCACAGATGTTGTTGACAAACTCCCAAAGAATTGGCACCAGATCTGCTGCTTTGTCTCTTTATTGCGCCTCGATTCCTCTAACAAGCAGACACACTTGGGCTGAGAGGAGCAGTCTGGCCCTTCTGTCTTCAGCACACCTGACACATCTGCTGGCTTCTTTCTTTATGGGTGGTTTTCCCCAAATGTGACTTTGTTCTCATTGCTGGAGTTTTTCTTTGCTTTAATTCCTTTTGACTTCCCACCTTCTGATAAGCATTTAAAGCAAAGGATTATGCAGTAGACATGAACAACCTAAGCCCTGTTCCCAACATGTTTTAATGAACAACAGAAAATGAGAAGGAAGTAACAATACTGCCAAACCCTAATGTATGACATAAGTTCCAGAAAACATGACAAACTCATACACGTAGTCTGAGTCCTAGCACTCAGGCTTAGGGGCTTATGGGAAATTCTACCTCTGCAATGACTTTCTTAACAAATGCTGTCAGACAGTGCTCTCAAATTATCAAGGAATTGTCCTCATTTTGCTTTAGATGGTGGCAAACTTACTCTTGAAGTGAGAATCTGTTAAATTTGGATCTGAATTTGTATATAGTTGCCTTCAATGCACACAGTCAGCCTATTAAGCCTTGCCTCTGGTCATGGGGACTATATATGAAAAACTCTGGAAAGTAAATTATTTCCTGGTTTTAATTAGAAAAAAAAAAAAACCAAAACAAAACCAGCGCAAGAAAAACCCACCACGCTGTTTTCTTTTCCTATAACTTCAAGTATTGCTTACACTGCGTAGGAGTCACACTTCATAACAACTTAATGCCAAGTCAATTTTGTATATTATAAAGTACTTTGCTTATAAAAGGAATACTCCAGGCTGCAAGTGCTGGTGTTTCTGAGGACCATGGATATTAGTTATTCCAAAGCATGCAATTATTTCTATTACTCAAAGATTTATATTGAAATACATAAAGCAGACCTTTGCTAAATTTGTTTCTTTGTCTGTTCTGTGAAACAGGAGTGCTGCCCCTCATTACCAAAAGGGATCCTCTCAAAATATTTTTGTACGCAGATGCCTCTAATAGTTGTTTGGCTTTTTTTGAAGGCAAGTGTCAGGTTGAAGATCACAAAACAGTAGTGTTTACTTGATCTGATGGAACTCTGCTGTAGCTAAGTCCAAAGCTTTTGATGAGGTGCAACTGCAGGTTCCCCACCAGCCTTAGCACTGTAGAGTGTCTTATGAGCTGCTATTAACATGGAGGTTTTGCTGTTGAAAAGCAGGTTTGGATTCTGAAGTAGATACCCCACTTATCCTGTCTCATATAGGCCAGTAGAAATCCCAGCAGACTTGTGCTGAACTCCATCTAGGATGACTTAACTTTCCCCACGGCTGAGTCCAGCTTCAGTGTCTGGTTTCATGGGCAGGAAAGCAGAATATTGTGTTGGCTTTAAATGATAAGCAGCTGTCAATCCAGACAATTTTTACTGGTTTTATCTATTTTCTCTCTCCAAATCTAGTATTGTGTTTAAGTTCTTCAGTTTCCTTTCTGTGAAAACACAAGACCCACATCTTTGGAGTATTAGAAGGATATGGAGTCATTTGTTGTGATTATTGTAAAAATGAATTATTTACTGTTTTGATAGTAAAACATGACAGCTTGAAGGAAATTTGCGCCCTGTCCAGGAATAGCTGAGTCTTCCTCAGTTACACCTACAGCCTCCAGTTTTTCTGTAAGCAGCTAATAGGACATCTAAGGAGCAAATTAACTCCATCCCTTATGACTGCATCTTTTTATTATTAGCAGCAGCATTCAATTAAGAACCACAGAGCCCAAGACACTAATCCAAACTATAGGAAGGTATGCCTTGTCCTGAGCAAATGAGTATTGAAACTAATGAAAAACACTTCTAAGAGGCATAGGCACAGAAAGAAATGACTTACTGAAGGCTACAGCATCATAACCTTGAGCAAGTTGCTACTGAAGGGTAGCAGTGAGTAAACCCAGACCCTCTGGGGGCATGGTTGAGTCTTCTGCTCCATGGATCGAGCTCTTCTGAACTTTCTTCTATATCCCAAGTCACCTTGGCACTCCCGCTAGGAGTCCCTATAAATGCTTTCCATTTACTGCCCCTATCTGACTGCTTCTTGGCACACACTGCCCACAGTCACATCTCTACCTCCCCAGTTGCTGTCCACCCCTCTCCTGAGGGTGCCCTAAACAGCAACTGTTGCCCTGTCTGCAACAGTTTTGGGGAGTTCCTGAGTTTTGGGGAGACAGGGCTTTTGCCAACATGGATGTCTCTATCAGCTGAAGGAGCTGCTTCTGTTAGTGAGTCTCTTTGTTTTGGGTCCCTCTTGATAGCTTTCTTTTCTTCCTTCTCTTTGGAGTTCTGATTTTACTGGCTTTCTCTTCATGTATGTTGTTTTAAGCTGATAACTGTGCCCTGTTGAGACATTTTTAAGCTGTACAGGAACTGATTAATCTGAGCACTGGAGTGGTGCCATTGACAAAATAAATGCGCGTTTCCCTTTTTTAAAGGTATAGAAAGACTTGTAGTCATTAATCGTTGGGTTTTTCCAATAAAGATTTTATTTTAAGAGATGTAAAATACCTCTTGGAGCCAAGGAGAGGTTTGTTCTGAGTCAACTGAAAAAATAAGATCCTAAGTATCAGTAGGAGACTTTTCTAATCAGATGTGATGATGGTATGTGAATGCAGCATGCTAAAATGGAGCTCTTTGAAACATGTGCCATTTCTTGGATTATGGTAGTTATAGTGCAGAGAAAAACTTAAGCTAGTGGAAAAATAAATTTGTACTTGACAACTTACATACCAACATCCAGAAACAATAAGATGTGCTTGATGTGCAAATAAACAGATTCTCCTTTTGGATGAATTTGAGTGGTATAGCTCCAAGCACAATAGTTTTCCAAGGAGGACATTTTCAGGAGGAAAAAAAAGGCATGGGTTTTCTACTTGTTTTTTATCCATAGAGAATGTACAGTTTGGGGAATTACAAGGATCTTGCTAGAAGCAGTGCCAATAAATGGACCTTGATAGTGTTGTCTCTGGCAGCCAACCAGGGAGTAATTCTGAATTAGTTTTGAAGATCCTGTTTTTAAGAAGTTGTACCAGACCAAGGTCAGGGTTGAAACAACTCAGTAAAGCAGGATACAAAGGCCATTTTATATCTTAAACTTTGCCTATTTTTGCACGCTAATCTCTGTATGTGTCTATCTCTGCTAACTGTGCCCAGGTACCTTTGTGAGCAAGGCAGTACTTGTGTAAGCTGGTGGAAAAGGATGCAGAAGTCCTTGACACAACTACCTTTCAGGAAGAAAGTGATAGTGTGCATTGTATTTTTGGAAGATTTATGTGACACGCTAAATACTAATTTATTTTTTTGTGTGTGTGTGACTTGAATATCTTTGGTTAAAATATTCTGATTTAAAGAGGGAGTGGTCTGGTTTGAAGAATTAATCAATAGGAAAAGTTGGTTGGTGTAAATAAGGTGCTTATTTCTTCTTTGGTCATGTAACTCATGAGCAGAAAGCCACACCAGGAATGTACTGTACTCTTTCGGCAAGAGGAGGAGAGCTGGGTCAGCAGACTTGGTTACTCAGCAGCAGGAGAGGGATGCATCTTGGTGGACAGGGATAGATGTCTGGAGTTTTCACACTTCCTCGCTATCCCTCTGGTTGATGAAGGTCTAATCCTGAAAACACTAATTGGGGAGCGAGGAGTGGGAAGTTATGGAAAGGAAGGAGTCCTGTAGGGGGTTTTTGGGGCTCACCAAGAGCAGCTTCTGGTAGGAGATCATCCTACCTTCAAGCTCTCCATCACTTGGTGGTCAGGGGAGGTGATTTTTCCCCTTCCATGGAAGGGGAAGGAAGGAATAATACAACCTATAGCTTTGAATTCATGGCTGAAGAATTGAGTTACCTTCTTTGTCAGTTAAAAGTCAGTTGAAAAGGTTTTCAATTCACTACAACTCCCCACCCCAGGTAGATCTGCATTATACAGTATATTGCAAAGCAGATGGAATATCACTGCAAAGTCTCTCTTGCATATAGGTATGTCACACACACATATATATATGATGGATGCAACCTATCTGTGTGTGTGCAGGTGAGTCGTGACCATATATGTATTGGAGAAAAAAAGTGGATGATGTTATTAATAACTTTCCAGAAATTAAAAACATAATCTTCCTACCTTTTTGATGCTTATTTAATGCAAAACATCAGAGAAAGGTGTGCAGGTGCACACAGGGGCATGCTGGCCCTAGCTCCGCATGTTCCATCATGAGAGGAAACCCCACAGTCCTCACGAACCTCAGTGCAGCTGGTGATGTTCTGTGAACATGCTGGGTCTGTAGATCTGCTTGCGTGATTGCAGCCTGTGTTTCGTGTTTGGGATGTCTGTAAAGTCTGTAATATGACAAATGCCTTAAAAAAAAAAAAAAAAAAAGGGGGAGGGGTCAACAAAAACACTTCCACAAAATACTGTTCTGTTTAAATGCTGAAGTAATTTTGATTTACTACATAATGAAGTTATACATGGCTTTGAAATATTATGTGCGTAGTTTACCAAGAGGTCCTTCCAATTTTTTTTTTTTTAAAATCTTACCACAAAGGATCATGACTGCAGAATGGCTTGTATTTTGTCTTTGGTCTGTGGTTTTGCAAATAGACTCTGAGACTAGAGTTTAAAAGACAACAACGATGAAAACCTCAGAACTTTGAAACACATCCCTAGCTCTATTTTGGGATCCAGAGCTACAAAGGAGCTGGAAGAAGCAGGAGCCAAAGTCTGCTCTTGGTTACCCTGCTGAAGTAGTGAGTTATTTCAAGCTGTCGTCCCACTAGTGCTTCTTGTAGCAGCAATGCCAGCATAAGTAGCATCTGCTGCTCTGTGTGGTGAAATGGGCTGGGAATTGACTCGGTTACTGAAAATAACATGTGGAAATGGCTCTTCTGAGTCTGGACCAGGTCCTGATCAGGTACCATAGGCGCTGCCACCTGAGGAAATGCTTCTCATGTTGCACGCTTGGGTAATTGCAGTGGCTCTCTTGCTGCATGGAGTAACAAGGCTACATGTGGCTAGCTGCTAATTTTCTTGATTAAAAAAAAATAAATTGGAAAACCTCAAACCTCCTGCTATGAAAAAATGACAGGGGGATGCATTTGAAAGGCAGCAAGAGCCATAAGTGAGAGAGGGTTGTTTGGGGTAGAATTTTTATCCAGTCCTGCTCATGGAGGTAAGTGCTCAATGCTGGGGTGGTGCTCAGCTGTGCTGATATGATGGAAGTTCTCATACTTAATTTATCCAGGAGAAATCGGCTGAGAAGTAGTATCTGGTTTTCTCTTGCTTTTACCTAGATTTTCATCTGAGTTGATGGAGGCCTAGGGAAGCCCACAGCAATCTTCCCTTAGCAGATTGTGGTGAATCAATGGCTTATTTTAGTTACAAAATGATCACAAGTCCTTCTAGGTTGTGGTCCTGGTAGTTATTGCTAGAGCTGTATTAACTTTACTAAAATGCACAGATGTCCTTCACCTTAATAAGTCAACAATTCCTATGCTGTTGGGAAATGCAGAGAGATTAATCCAGTTGAATCTCAATGTTGCTGGAATATTGTATTTATAATTCCTAAACTTGGTCTCCTTTAAGCGCAATGTGTTCATGTTTCATGTGGTATTTGGAAACATTGCCTGGACAGTAAAATCCAAAGAGCCAAGGGATGAATTGTTCTTTACTGGCTGTATCAAAAGTAAATTTGTCTTGAAAATACCAGCTGAGTGCAGAGCTGACTCTTGCATGGGCAATTCAGGAGCTGCTTGCTTTTTTTTTAATTGCTGAAACCTCATTGTTAGCACTTGGGGTATCCTGTGTTAAGAGGCACTCTTCCTGTGGTTTTCCTTTTGGAAGTGCTCCCACATTGCCTGAAAGTGTAGACACGCCACTGTCTCCTTGAGCCTTTCCAACTCACAGAGCAGGAGGCTGTGCAACAATGCTGCTGGCTTTCTTGCTGAGGCTTGCAGGAAAATGTCCCAAAGACCTAAACCATACAATTATCTTTGCTTTAATGTGACACAGCAAGCAGAGGTGTCTGGTCTCTGATAGGTCTTATGGGGAAAAGGGGGTTTGCTAAGGAAACCTGCATGCATGCCTGCCCTGCCTCTCCCCCAGAGCTGGACTGGGGCTCTTGGCTCACCAAAGACTGCCATCGGGACTGGGAAGGACAATTCAAAAGTGAAGTCCAGAAACAGAGTGAGCAGTAACAGGAGACAAAAGACCAAAAAAAGCAGCATTAGTGTGCAGTGCTTTGCTGTAGCACCTGGCAGTTTGGGGGTCTTGTGGGTACAGCAACGTGCCCATCTTGTGCGGGCTGTGGGTGCTGCTGCATGGCAAAGCTGGAGTTGAGCTGTGCTGTGAATCTCCCCCAACCTTATGTAAGTCAGATCAGCTACGCATGGGTGTTTGAGTTGCTCTGCAGTTGGTTTATTGCATTCACATGCTGTTTTCACTATACCTTACAGACATTCATTTTTGTTTCTTTTTTTTATTTTATTTTTTTTATTTTATGGGAGGGAATGAAAAACAGAACAAATCCAAACCTGAAATTAGTAATTTCAGAGTCCAAGTTAGTTTTTTATTTGTTTGCAGTTAGGAATGGGTTTGAGTTGAGGGAGGTTTGCTATGGGGAGGGGACCATAAAGATGAGTTGTGAGGCTGAGGAGTTGGTGTTTTTTCTCCCTTTATGTCTGTGTAGTGCTCTTGCAGTCACCTACACTAACATAACACCAAGGTCTGGATGTTTTATTAGAGTTTTTCTCCCCTGGCTCTTCTCACTTGAGGCATTTATGTGGTAGAGATGAGTTATCGCCAAGTCACCCTTGTCACTATGTAAAAGTACCTCTGTGCTTGTTGCTGGGATGGTTGGTTTTCTTGTATGGCTTTTGCTGCCTCATCATTCCTTCAGCATGAAGTGACTGGTGGGACAGGCTCCAAGTGGAAAAAATGAGTACAGATCAGGTGTGGTCCAGGTATCATCCCCCATTGCCTTCCTGATGCTGCTGTGTTTTGGTGGGTATTTCTGATACTTATTCAATGGCACGTCTATGTCATCATTGTCATGTTAGCTTGCGGAAATAATGATATGCTTTCCAGCTTTAAGGTAAGACAGGGATGGCTTGGTGTGTGCTCCAGCTTAAGCTGCAGCCTTGATTTTGACAGGATGCCCAGAAGTGGATCACCAACCCTCATCCTGACTCAAAACCAGCACGTTTTATACATCTGTAATGATTTGCCAACAAGAGCCTGAGGGAAGGGGCTTCATGAGCAGGGCTTCCTTAGCTTTATCAAGTTGCAGCTTTTAGGATGCTCAGCATAGGGGTGTTTTTTCTTCTTTTCTTTTTTTTTTTCTTTTTTTTTTTTTTTTTTTCTCTCCCTTGTCCCACTGTTTATGTCCACGGTTATAAAATTGGCTTTACCCAGTGCCTAGCTTCTCCTGCAGCTTGCAACACTGCTGGGAGAGTTGGCTGTACTGATTGACAGCTCCTCCCTGGCAGCAGGCTCAGGGCCAGGCACTCATTAACATCTACTTAGATCCCTGTTGAATAGTAAAAAAAATATAGTTGCTGCCAATATGTGCTGGCCCTCTACCAATCACCTGGAGGTAAAATGCGTAGTGCCTATTGCTATTCCTTAATTCTGTGCCTTCCCCACCGCTTCTTTCACAGCCCCCGTGTTGGGCCAGGCTTCATCCAGCATCCCTGCGTGGTACTGGCCTGTGCAGGGGAGGCAGCAGGACAACCTGCCTATGCTGCCTGTGTTTCTTGCTAGGGGGTATCTCAGCTTAAGAGGTTTCAGAAAGGTGGATCTTGGTCCAGCCACACCATTAGCAAACCTGCTGGTGAGTTACAGTAAAGCCGAAACAAGATAAATCTTGATACCCCTTAATCCTACCTTGCTTCTGGCTTCTCCTATGCAGGATTGTGCCCTCCCACAAAGCCATTTGGGTGATTTTAAAAGTAGCAAGAAACTGCTAAATTGCTTTTCTGCTTATCATGTGAGCTCATACATCTTCCTGATGGGATGGATGTTTCTTCTGGATGCCAACTTAAACTTTATCTTTTCCATTTTCCAAGGGATCAGGTATCAGTGTGCATTAGATAATGCCTGTCCTCTTTGTATCTGTGCTACCTTTGCTTGGTCAATTCACTAAAAGGCTCTTTTCAGGTGTCTTTTAGCTACCTCAATTATTAATTTTTTTGTTGCCTGTATGAAGGTAATATTGAGGTTGCGGAAGAACTGAAGAGTAACCCATTGCCACCCTGGTTTCTGGTGGGGGCACAGCAAAAATTATAACTTTCCTTCTTCTTTGCAGCCTCATTACACTGAAACCCTTTGTCTAATATGTAGATGTTTTTATTCCCGTTTTCCTTGTGGAGTTACAGCTTCTCTGATTTCTTCCTCCTTTTGAAGAAGTTGCTAGGAGTGACCCAGCAATAACCATAGTGTAGGGCTATGAGGCACTAACTTGCATCCTGTTGGTGATAAAAACACCTTCTGCTGCACTTTTATGGTGTATCACTTCAAGCATCAGCTATGTTCATATTTTCTTTTAAATGTTGATAAACCCTCTTGTATAAAATCTAATTTGAGATTTATAAGGAGAGATTTGAAACAGGAAAAACATCTGAGTAGAAACTGCTCAAAATTCCGATTAATGATGTGTTACTGAATGTGACGTCAGTCAAACCGTCGTAAAACATGTTACAGTTAAAGTACACTGAGAACAAAATTGCTCACTACTTTTTGGCTCTGGTGATCTAGTTCTTCAATGTGAACATAACATTATAATATTGGGTTTGTACATATTTTTATACATCCCTGGTTTTAGATATGTGCTGTAGAGCATCTTAAAAGATCCCTACTAATCACTTTTAACCCCTTCAATAATGTTGCTAATAGAAATTTCAGAAAACAGGCTGCTGCATGTGCTGTAAGTTGCTTCTGATGATGTTTTGTTGAGACATAGAACATATGTCTTAAAAGCTGTATGAGTGCCCTTTGGGTGGAAACAGGCTCCACTGTGAGTTTACAAAAATTGATCGTGCCTGGGCAGAGAGAGGAGGGAGAAAATGCGCTACATATCCTCCTTCCTCCCACCCCCTTTTCCTCTTTGGCATCAAATAAAACACTGTCTCATATGGTAGAGCGCGCGGTTCCTCATGAGCTTACTGTCTCCATACCACCCAGGATGGGTCTGGTTCTTATTGTGCATACTTGCACACACAGTGTGGAATACCAGACTCCTTTTGCTGAAAAACAAAGATTTCAAAGCATAGTTAATTGACAATTATGCACCTATTACCTTAGGGGAGAGGCCTACAGGATGGATGTCATTCTTCAAGGAGGGTTTGCACAGCTTGTGACAGAAAAGGAGATGAAGGCTTTCCTCCTTCAGTGAACAGTTCAGCTCTGATCTCTGTTTTTATGGGGGCTCTACATCTCAGCTGCTCTTGCTGTTTCATGCCAAGGAGTAACCTGTGGGTTTATCTTTTGCTGCTCAAGTCCTGCTGTTAGTAAAACTGTAGCTGTGCTACCTGAGAAAGGAAGGGTGCTGTGGTAAAGGGTTGTGGAGTAGAGGAGCCGAGAGCACTTGGGTTTGGTTTTCACCTCAAACACAGTGTGAACAAAGCTTGACAAACAGTTGTCACTCTGTCTCCTATCTATAATGTGCAGAATTATTTTACAGCCTCAGGATATTTACTGAAGTACGTGGTAGTTGTTCATAGCTCTGGTCTGACTTGATACATGGCCTCCACAAAAGCAGGGGAAGGACCTTTGGGCAAAGTGTCTTAGAGAGAAATTGCTTCATCCTCAACTATGCTGGTTCTAGATAAGTGACAAAGCCAAGGTAGAGCATTCAGATGTTCTGCCTCTAGCAAGTTGGAAATGGTGTTATTTGTTAGCATTTCCTTCAGTCTCAGAAGCCCAACAATAACAGCTCTAGGTTGGCTTGGGTTCAGCCTGAAGGCACTAACCAAGTTACAACAGCATGCTGCCTTCCCAAAGGCAAGGATGATAGAGGTGTGTGGAAAAACATCCCAGCTGTGGGCTCACTTTGTATAATTCACCTGAAACCACCTAAAGTAAATTTTGTATTTAAAAAGCCCTAAATTTCTTCTTTCCCACCCATTTCTGGATGACAGTTTTATTACTTGAGATGCAGAACAGGTCTGTGATGGACTGGACAGCTTGTTTAGAGATTATTTACCTTTGAATCAAAAAAGTTCTAGCACTACAAAGTGTTGTGCTTTAAATTACTGCCATGAGGAAACCAGCAGAATTTGAGCTTTTTTTTCTTCCCCCTCTGCAGAAGCTTTGGATTTCACCTAAAACAGTTGATGTAGAAATGTGATCAGGTCCATACTAAATATTACAAAAACGTAATATACTTTTAGTGAATTTGAGGTTCAGTAACTACTTCAGGGAATGTCAAAATTGTCTTGGAGATGCGAGTAACTCATGTTTCTATGAGATTCACTGTTGGACTTGGCATGAGAATGTGAATCCCAGCAGGTATTTGTAGGGTTTATAGGGATGTTTTACAATGCGCTTTAGCAAGGGGTTTATTACTGGTCCTAGATTTCGGTTTGGCACGACGTTGGCACCAAAGTGTTACAAAAGTCTCCCCGTGAGACTTGAAACATTTGGATAAAACACGAAGCCCATATTGAGTGTTTTTTCCAGATAAATTAGAGATTGTTGTGGCATACTTTCAAAATACAGGGGAACACTTCTCCATCCTATTTTCACATTGGGAGGCCCTCACACAACATGCCCCAAGCTCTAAGGCTCGACACGAGCCCTTGCTAAGCACATAATAACTGCTCTGTCTGCCCACGCCACCATGGAGAGCCAGCACTGGCACCACTCGTGTGCTATGGGAAGCACAACTATGCAGAACAAAACAGCTTAACAGCCCACAGAAATCTTGTAGACGCCAATATACTTCATCAGCCAATGTTTTCGTGAGGATTAGGTTAGGTCGTTTGATAAAACGCTCTGGGCGCATACAAGAACCATTGTGTGTTATCGTCTGGTAGGCCGGCGCAGATTCACATTAGTGCTGATGTGTTAACGTGCTATGAAAGGCAACCGCAGTGACTCTTCAGATGTCCAAGGAGGCTGATGACAAGTGTGCTCACTCAGGCCCCTTCAATAAAGTCACTGGTGGGTTGCGTTATCCCCTCTGTGGGCACTGCGGTCAGACGGGGCTGCAGCTGGCAGACGGACCGGCCATAGCCGATGGGAAACCCTCTGAGGGCTCCAGCGTGGAGCTGAGAAGAAATTAGAGACATGGGCAGAAACAGTTAGATAAACAGAGATTATGCTTAAGATATTTTTCTTTCATTTTGATTTATGATGGCTACCCAGCCAAATCTAAATAAGTTAATCTTGCCTAATACAAACAGAGAGTCATTTATCCGTCAAGAGAAGGCAGTGCTGGTGGAGGGATGGGACAGACACGGCAGCACGAGGACTCCAGGCTGGGAATCTTTTTTGGGGGTTTTTTATGAATTTTCTGTTTTCACTGGGGTGTTTGCTCCACAGTTGGGGATGATGTAAAAAGTTGGCTGTTTGGAGTGCAGGAGCCATATCCTAGATGTGTAGTGCTGCCTCAGAAAGGAGGAGGGAGGAAAGGGCTTGACGTAAGCTGCTGCATGTTCCCTGCTGCAGCTGCTTGTGTTGCCTGTGTCCCCAGGGGGCTGGTGTTGGGTGCACCCCAAGGGAGTTCCTAGCTACTTGTATTGGCCTGTTAAAGTGTTTCATGTGAGTCTTGACACCAATTCCTGGCCATATACGAGGATTTGTAGCCATATCCCAAAAGGAAAAGTAAAAATTATTTTGCCTTCTTGCAGACTGACAGAAAAAAGCTTTGGTCTGGTTTTGGTCAGACCGAAATAAGAGCTTCAGCAGTACATTGCTCTTTTTAAGGTGGAATATTGAAGCTCCTTCCTGTCAGGCTGAGTGGAATATATCCAGACTGACATCTACAAGCAGGTCTCTCAGGGTTGTCCTTTCTCAGCCAGGTGTTTTCGGTGTACTGAAAATGAGGAGCTGGAGTGTTGGGAAGCAGCTGTAGGAATTAGCTTTCCAAAGCAGTAAATCCATAGCCCTGCAGCTTGTGAGTACTGGGGGGGGGGGGGGGATTTTCACTCTGCTTTGAGCCACTGTAGTTTTGCTAGTGAGGGAACTAAAGCTTAGCAGCTCCCCTCAGCTGTGGTTTGAACTCTAAAAAGAAAAAATAGCTTGTTTTTAAAAGTGAGTTTTACTACTGCTCTTAATATACCCTTTCCAACAACTAAAATCTCCCTTC
The DNA here is from genome assembly GCA_024605025.1 of Megaceryle maxima. NCBI lineage: Eukaryota > Metazoa > Chordata > Aves > Coraciiformes > Cerylidae > Megaceryle > Megaceryle maxima. The sequence continues at coordinate 13,180 of JANHGN010004724.1, read as the reverse complement.
TTTGAAAATGACACTGGGGTATTGCATCTGCTACACAAACACAATAATAAATTCCACATTTAAGTCTCCACCATAAAACCCTGGACTGTTGTTTTCCTCTTTTCCCGTGTTTGAAATATCTGTGTGTTCCACCATGGTGTGTGTAGTTCCACTTGAAAAGCTTTACTTGTCTTCCAGTTGTCTCTAGGAGAAATGTGGAAAGGTTTTTGCTTTGTAATGAGGTTTAAACCCATTCACCCAAATTATTTAGTGTTAAATAACAGACGATAAAAACAATATTACTACACAAAACACACAATTCATGTGAAAGGGAAGGTGTTACTGATTTAAAAAAAAACCCAAAACTATCTTTGCATGTGGATCCTGATGGTGCAAATCTTCGTTACTACTAAAATGCACAGGCACATTCCCTAGTGCTGAGTTATTACATGTGCGGTGGCCACTGTGTGCAGGCAGCTGAGCAGCACAGCATGTGAAATGAGACCTGAGTTTTGAAAAGCATCTAGAGACTCAGATGGGTGAAACTGGACCTTCATTGCTGGTGTCCCAAGGCTTGTGGGAGCCTGGGCAGCATGGCTCGCACAACTTCTTGACTCTGTGCTAAACGCCAAAGAGCAACTTCTGAAAGGAAAATACTCAAGGGATGCTCGTATTGATTTTTAAAGTATTAGTCACTATGGGAAAGGGAGCAACTTCCTGTTTGCATGGCAGAAGTTTATCACAGTGGGGAAGTACTATGCTGACAGCAAATAAAATTATCTTTTCAGGTTACTTTCTAGCTGACTCTTCCAATCCCATCAGTGCTCCTTCTAAAAGGAGCAGAGATGTTAGAAACTTCAAGTTATTGCTCTTTTATAGGATTCTTCACTCTAATGTGTCCTTTCCTTGGGCTTAGAAAGTTGTTTTTCTTTAAACTCTGCAGACAATAGGGGTTTCTGAGAAGAAATAACTGCCCTGGATCCCCCAATATTAAAGGTTTTCTGCCAATAACTTGCTGCTTCTGAACTCTCATGATCTCGGACAGAAGTTCATTTATGGTCTGACTGGGAAGCCAGACAGGTCGTTCCTACACGTGTGTGCACTCTGACATGCTGTTCAGGCATAATGCCTGATGTGAGGCATTGACATGACCAACGGGGAATTTCCTATGTTTCCTTTTTACCTCCTGTTCTTTAGGACATGGATTTGAGGAACATGCGGCAGTGCAGGGGGCTGAGGACAATGGCAGGGTCCTACTGCTGGGGCCTGGAGCTGGGAATTTGAAGAACTCAGTTTGGGTCTTGCTGTGTGATCATGCACATCAGCGTGGATTGGAATATCTCTCTCTGCCAATCTATTCCTGTCTGAGGGTGGAAAAAAAAAAAAAATCACTTATCACAATATTCTATTGTGAGGCTTCCAGTTCCACAAAGGAGTGTGAAGATCCCAGCTCTTGTTACAAGTAGTAATTAATGCTTAAATTCACCACTCACCCACAGTTGCAATTATCTAATGTTGCAAGTGAGCTTTGCCTGCTTTTGAGCAACCTGTGTCATAAAGCCTAAAACAGAATTGCACTAAAGTAGACGTAGTTCACAATCTGTTCTTAATCCTAACTTAAGGCAAGACAACGTCTGCTGGAAATGAGTCTTCAAGTAATCATGACAGTTTGGCAAAAGAGGGAGAGTGTGTTAAATCTCGCATTACATGACCTACCATTCTACTTATTGAATCATCTGCTACTTTAGTCACTTTTTGGAAGGGAGGCTTTTCTTTTTCTTCTGCTAGGTGCTTAGCAGATGTTCAAATAGTACTAAGACTATGAAAACTTCTTTTTTTTTTTTTTTTTTTCCTGCGTGCCTCCTGGTACTTTGCAAGCAGCATCAGTTCACTTGCGAGCCTACTCTTACTAGGGTTGTTACCCTAGTTGTTACCTTGGATAACAACACAGTAACTGGATGTTAGCATACCAAATTCCTCACTTCCTTTTACATAGAAACTACTGAAACTGTTAAACCTTGCTGGCTCCTAAGTAAAGAAACAAGCAAGGGTTAATTGCACATTAAGTGCAATGTCTTGTAAAGGCAGCTTGGCTTTATGGTGTCATTTTAACCTTACAAACGTTGTTCTTGGACCAAAAGACTTTTCAAAACCAACTATTAAAAACCCAAAGCTAAAACTTATTTCTACAGTGGTTTATTTCCATCAAGGTGTTCAGATATTTAGTGTCTCACCTACACAGCCTATTTTTGTTCTAAAGACAACTGTATATCAATGGCAATCAATGGGTAACATTGGAAGAGTGGTAAAAGGCTGATGGATTAGGGCTTCCTTTTCCCTTTTGAAGTCTCAGAAACTGGAATATTGCTGTGAATGCACAAAAACCAATCTCTTGTAAGACAGGTTTGGGAGTCAAAGTCTTTCTAAGGATGAAAGGTCAAAAGCTAGTGTTCAGAGGTAGGACATAAGAGTAAGTGCAATACAGACATTTTTAAGAAGCCTTCACAACTTCAAAGTCCAGACAACTGGGCGTTCGTGCCAGAGGGTCACTTCCTCTATGAATTGCTAAGATGCACTAAGAGATCCTTTAGAGAAATCCATGACTTAGAAATTCATGGTACAATGCCAAAAGTGTAATACTCACAGGGTCATCTTTGTTGTTTGCTTATTTTTTTTTCCTCCTTATACAAATATTTTGAGAAGAGAAGTCCTTTTCAGGATCTTATTTTTACTTGAGTTTTTGCAGCCCCTGGTAATACCTTGCAAGTCTTTGTTCTTTCATGCAGAGATAATGTTAGTTTTGTTTATTTTATTGTCACGTCTCATGGGAATATTTTATTCCCTATTTGTAATTAAATCTTTTGCATTTGTTTCTTAGCTCATCACATACCCCGGTGTCTATGCATAGATGTGTGTGGCTGGGAATGCAGTCTGGGAGAGAAGGAAGGGCAGAGAGTGGGTACTTGTTTCTGTATCATCTTCTGTGACGTTTGTGGAAGGCAACTGGGAAGGGGCCTGGTGGGAGTCTCCCCTTGGATGTACCAATAACTCAAACTCCTGGCTTGCATCAAAGACAGAAATAGGTATTTCACCTTGTGCCTTTGCCCTGTGTTTTCTGTGTTGGGGACAGTCCAGCTGCTGTTACTACAGAAGATATTCCCTGTTATCATTTGAACAGCAGCAGCTATTTGAATTCCCAGGCTAGCAGTGAAGCAAACAGAACCAACTCTTACTGAGAAAACTGTGGGTGTTAGGAGCAGTAAAATCAGGCATGTCGTTTAAGGGCTTGGCTTAGCCCAACTGGTATTTATGATTGTGCAGACAACAGGATTGCTTGTTGAGGGTGCTTATTTTAGTCTAACATTTTTACACGGATAAATTGTCTTTGTCCTTTCTGCCCCCGCTTAGATGCTTGCTGATACTGTGACTTCAATAGCTGGGATGCCATGGCACGGCTTGCATGACCAGTACTGTACAAGTGCATGAGATTATTTGCTCTGGTTTAGGCAGTTGTATGGGAAAGCCCCCACACCTGCCTTTCCACTGGTACCTGTTCTTAGGAAGTGTGAGAAAGCAACTTGAAATAAACTGTCACTGGGGGGAAAGAATGGAATGGGAAGAACTGGGCTAACCTTGAAAGGTTCCTGTGTTTGCCAGCTGCTGGACTCGTTTTATGAGCAGTACGTAAATCTGATGGAATTCTTTTAGAAATCTGACTTTGGACTGCACTTGTGCAGCTTTCCAAGAACTGTCATGTTGGCAGACTCTGAGTCATTCAGATTCAAGTTAGACCATGCTCACAGGAAGATGTGTTTTTGTTGGGTTTTGGGGTTTTTTCCTTCAAGACCTGTGCAAGCAGGTTTGGATATAGTTTTTAAAATAAAAGTAATAATAATTAAAAAACCCAAAACTAAACAAAAAATTCCTACCTGTCCCTGGAAAGGGGAGGAATATAAACCCCTTTGCCAATAGCATCCTTATTTGTTGGTTTGTAGTTCCCTGCAGCTCAATTTGGGCCAGCAAATACTTTCTTTATGGGGCAAACAGATCCTGATGTGATTTTAGTTGTTTTGCAGCTCTCTGGGGACAGACACTGAAGCATATCAAAAAGCAGCAGTAAGTCCACGTGAGAGGGGAAAATTGACTGTCTTCTCCTTCTCCTGTTGCAGCAGGTTGATGGGCCCTGCTCCAGGGGGTCCACCAACCATGGTCTTTTTGATAACCATTGGTGGTCAAGAGAAGTAGGGTCACTTCTCTGGCCTTTTCCTTCAAAGGGCAGTGGGAGTGCTCTAACCCTGACTACCTAAAAATTTCCTTTCTGCCCTTGGTGTGAGTCTATCCAGAGAATATCACAGTCCTGCTCCTCAGGTCTGGGCAAGATCACAAAATCAGTTCCCTGTGTGGCCTGAAGTTGGTTGGTTGCCATGCAGTCTGTGAGAGGATCTGCTGCATGTTGCTTTCTTTGAACTGGAACTTAATTGTACTGTGTGGATTTTTTTGAAATTCTTTCTAAATTTAAGAACAACTCCAGAGCATGCAGTGTTTCAGTAGCTGTATGAGAGAGGAAATCAAGCCTTTGGCAAATAAGGCAAAACTTTTTGTGCATGGTGTGGGTTCTTTTCTATTCTAAATGGGCCATTTTCAGTCATATTGGTGTGATAGAAAGCATTTCAAGACTGATGGCAAATCTTGCTCCTGCAGTGTATCAGAAGCAGTTAGAATTTTACATGCAGTGTAAACAAAGGGATGATCATTAGCCATAATTAGATTTTTATGGGTTTGTAAGCTGACTCATGCCCCCTGGAACTTTTGCACAGCAAGCTAAAGATATGCCAAGGTTTAGAAAAGCGTTATTGCTCTTTGGCTTGTAAAATATCAAATTTGGATGTACAGCTGTTGTGTGTTCCCTAATAATAATAACAATAAGACAAAAATTTTGAACATTTACTTATTCCTTCTTCCAGCAAACTTTCCATGGGATTGAGTAAGAGCTTCATGATTCAGTTTGTGCACACTGGCTGTTAATGTTAGATTGGGAAGCCAGCAGTAAAAATAGCCAAGCTCTGATGTATGTTCAGTTTTGGGGGATGCCAAAGATAGCAGACTTCTGAGTGGGCAGCGAATCTCAGTCCAAGCTTTGAAGTGTTGAAAGCTATCAACCATAGCCAGTACATCTTGGCCTTTTGAAAGACCTGAAACCATGTGGTACATTGTGGTTGAGGAGCAAGATGTTCTGTAGGGTACTCCTGAAGATCTTGAAACAACTGTAGACAAGTTCCCCCTGAAACTCAACAGGTGACTAACTCTTGAGTATGTCATGCAAGTCTGTTATCATGTACCCATAAGGCTTTTACAGTTTCTCACAACCGTCCATTGACACAGAACATCCTTGATTAGATAGTTTTTCTTTTGATCTGCAAATCTGTTGACATTAATTTCTGCTTTCAAAACTGTTTGTAAAACACTATTTATTTTCTTGAAATGCAGCTTGCCACTTAGGTGGTCCCTGAGGCAATCAGCTATCATCATAGCTCTTCTGGCTTCTTTCAGATCAGAAGTTCAGTCTGGCACCTGAAGGTCTCCGAGTTGAATGTGCCAAGTGTAGGCTTCAGGGACAGTAATGATGTCCCTTTTTCCTGCACAGCCTGATGTCTTCTTCCATCACTCTCCCTCTGTCACCATTGCTGCTGCAGGCAAGCTTGACCTTCCCTGGTGTCAGTGCTCAGCACAGTTGTGCCTGGATAAGGTACAGAGTTGACCCCAGACTCTGACCATCCGGGTGACTGATGCATGGGGCTGGTGGGTTTGGACACTTTTCCCTTGCCATTGCCCATACCTCACACCTTGCTCTGGTAAACTTCTCATGTCTCTATCCAATCAATTAAATTGCATATGTAAGAGACAGGAAAGTCCTCTTCTTGGCAAAATAATTGCATAATTTCCTCTGAAGAAAACCAGGAAATTGATAAATATGGAAGTACCATCCCTCAAAATTACTGTTCCCACTGGTTGTTTTGGTATTTTTATGTATATGGAGGAGGTTTCCTGCATGGTTATGGGATATTGAGATGGCTTAAATGAAGGTGCCCATGTCCTCAAAGGACTGACCATGTGGATATGTGTAAATACGGAAAAAATCAGACCTTAAAAATGCATGAACTGGTGTATGAGGATGTACTGGGGTCTGATCAGGCTGAAATCATAGAGATGCATTGGGGTAGATGATGCTTAAAGAAAAGAAAGGGGCTGTGTTAAAGCAAATGACAATACAGTAGCATAAAGCATATAGCTTTTTTCTGTAACACTGTTGGTACTGCTGCTTATTACCAAGAACAGAGTGAGGGGAAGGAAGAGGCCTATGTCACTTAGGGGGCACCAACCAAAAAACCTAACACCCCCACCTCCCCAGCCCGAAAACCCAGAACAGACAAGAGAATTGACTAGCACTTGTACACTTCTAAAAAGTGTCTTTCTGGAAACCCCTAATCAGAAACAGCAGCTTTGAGCTGTACAAGATCTGAATTCTCAGTAACTTACTTGTCCTTCCTTGACCCCTTGCCCAGTCACTGCTGGGTGATACTGGAGGTTGGTAGCCAGATGACTGAGGGGCTTGTGACTGTTGGCCCATTTGCTTTTGACTTCAGGAGTGGCTGCTGTGCTACCTATACAGAGATTTTTTTTTTTTTTTTTTTTTTTTTAAAGCATCTGTTGTACATTTGTCTATGGCAAGAATTACAATACCCAAAGGAATTGTTGGCTGATGTATAGATGATGCCAGATGAGGAAAAGCACCATTTGGCACATTCCAAATTAAGCAGCTCTCTGTGTATGACGCTGTCATTTGGAGATGATTTACACAGCCGCTCTTTGCCATCAGGATGTCATCTGCCCTCTCTGTGCTGCTGAACTTTCTTGGATGCAGCCTGACTACTTAAACACACTGCCCTGATTGGAAACACACCGAGAAAAACAAATGCATGTGCTTGCCTTTTGTTGCAAACTGGTTTGTTTCAATGGAAAGCAGAAGTAGTGGAGTCATTTTTCCCCCCTCTGATGTTGATGTCAGGATTTCAAGCCTGACTGCCTGAATGACGAGAGCCGTGGTATTTCCATAGGACAGAGCTGTTGTCAGGTTTCAATGTGTTCCCATGAATGCAGGGGGAGAAAATAGCAGTCTCTTTCCCATCTTGGCCAGATGTTTCCATGCATTTGCATCGGTATTGTGCATGTTCTTCCAGCTGCATTTTGTCCTTAAGAGATTATTTTGTTTTCCATCCTTTCCTCTCTGTTTTGCACAGTGCAAAACTCACTGTGGGCAAGTTGTATGGATTAGCACTTCTCTTCAGATAAGATCCGGATCCCGTGCTGGTGTAAACCAGCATAGTTCTTGTTGACTTCTATGAGATGACTGAGTCTGATCTCCTTGCTGGCTTTTGCATGTGTGTGTTGATGTAGAGAGGGAGGTATCTCCATTCCCCATAGCATGTGCTTGTGGTGATGGTTGGGCCACCAGCTCCTCTTCCCTCCACCAGCAGAAGTTGAAAGCACATGAGAGATCCAAAAGATCTTATCTTCTGTGTCCTGTTCCTCCCTCCCCTCCACCCCATTTCCCCCCCCCCCACCTCAGCCTGGGGCAAAAGAAAGTCTATATATTGGTATAACCATCCTAATTGTAGGAGTTAGCTTGCACCACTGAAGTCTGTCTGCGGACATTTCTTTACTTACAAGTTTTAACACACTAAACATAGATCTGAATGTGTCCAGAAGAAAAATATCTTGTTCCATACTTTAATGGTCTTTCTGGGACCATGAGGTTAATTGGGAATCCTTGCCCATAAATGTCTTTTCCCCACTAAAAGCTTCCAACTTGAAATAGATCCAGTTCCTATAAAGTTTTCAATAAAGACCCGTTTTTTCCAGTGTATCTCTGCCCTTGCTGCCTTAATAAAGTCTTTGCTGGAGTAGAGCCTGTGGCTCTGAGAGAATGATGGTGCCAGTTTCTACACTATGTACGACAAGGAAACACAGGCAGATGTTAAGTGAGGCTTAAGAGAGGAAGAAAACATTGGGTTTAGGTAGTGTACTGATGGTAAAGTGAATTTAGGACAGCTTAGACAATTGTTTTGCTTCCTGGGTTTGGTCTGTGGAAGCTAAATTTTATATTCTCAAAGCAAAAATGAGTCCCCATTCTGGTCTTGGCACTGTATCAACGTTTATGTAGCAATGTGAAGGTTTTAAGCTGTGAAAGAAATAATCGGCTGCTCTAATCAACATTTATAGTGGAAGGCTTATTAAAGCACTGATACATTATCTTAAACTTTTGAGTACTGTTCCTTCCATTTACAAGAACTCAAGCTTTCCATAGCTGCTTCGATAAACTTTTCAACAGGTTTCAAAAAACTAACAAATGATCCCATTACACCATGCGTTAAAAATCTATCCATCTTATACTAATGAGTTAGTGGACGTGCATAAAATAAAAATATCTGTTCCTTTTACATTGTTTAAATCGCTACTGTCAGGTACTTCAGCTCCAAATGATAATGTGTGTTTAAAAAAACAAATACATTAATGTTTCATGTTATTTTAAAGTGTGTCTTTTTTCAAATGATTTATATGGTGTTTGTGATCCAAGCCTGAAAGTATGCTAAGAGGCCTGGGGAGAAGAAAACTTGTTTTAGTAGCAGAGTATTTCCCATCCTATTACCCCAAACCAGTAAAATAATGAAATATGATAAAGAAATTGGAACAGATAGCTGTTTTTTATCTTCAGCATGTTTATTTAAAAGACAATATTTTATAAAAATGACAAATCAATTTAGTGATGAGACCCATAACGTGGAATGCCTGAGTAATCCTTCTGTGTTACACTTCATTTGCTTCCCCTTGTGGCTTGTTTTCAAGATGTGCAACTGTGATATCTTGGAAAAATGAGTCATGTATTATTGTAAGCACCTCTTTCAAATGGTGGCTAATCTTCTGCTTTGATACACATCTGACATTGAATTATAATGCAGAAAGAGGACTGACCTTTAAGAAACTCTTAACACATATGCACATGGGCATGTGCACTAAATGGAAAGGGTACAAAAAGGTACAAAAAGCCCTGTTTGGGTTTATCTGTCAGAGAATGAGAAGCTCCTATAGAGAGCTATCTCTATAGCGAGAAAATAGACAGTGGGTGTTATCCCTCCCGTATGGCTTCTGCTTTACTCAACTTGTAATGTGAAGACATGCCATCAGCATCCTCCTCCCGGTGCAGTAGCTATGTGTTGATGTATTCTGGTTGCCTTCAGTGGCCTCATGCAAGTAGGTTTGGAAGAGCGCTTGAATAGCTGAAGTTGACTAACATTTAAAGAAGATATCCAGCAAAAGCCGTCATTGATCAGACAGCCAGTTCCTGTGCTGAAGCAGTAACATATGGGAAGTATAATTACCAAGAGGAGTTGGGGGTTTTATAACTGCTGATACTGCTCAGCTCCGGTGACTGTGGACTATCAAGTTTGTCCCAACAGACTCCCTACAGGGAACTTTGTGATTCAGCTCCCTCTGTAGCATTCAGAGATGCTTCAGGAAGGTAGAAACAGCACAGGGATGATTGAACTCCTTAAAGCACTTTCCAGAAAGTAATCCTATTCATTTAATCCTAGTTTTAAATCAGTGAAGCTCTGTCTTAAAACTGCTTTACTCATCTGCACAAAAACTATTCCTGATCTTCTGTCAGTCACAAACCTCATAATTTTTAATATGAGTTTATTCAAGGTCAGTTTATTATTCTTATGCCAGCACTGTCCTATAGTGCAAACAGTTTTTTTGAAAACAAAACTGGGCGTATCTCCCTTTTGTTGGGTTTGTAGATGGCAATCTGTCCCATCTGTCTTTGTTTTGCTAGACTAAGCATTGCAAGCTCCTCTTGTCCCTTGGCCAAGGCTAGATCTCCAATGTCCTGCTCCTTTCTGGCTCCCCCTGGTTAAGGAATAAAGTAGGAATAAATGTTTCGACTGAAAGCCACCTTGAGAAGGCAATACTAAGCCAGGCTTCTCTCTGGAGCTTAATTGGTTTAGTTTTATTATATTTCCTGATGGAAATTTAAAAAATGCGTGTGAGAAGTGCAAGAACATTGTTGTGGATCCAAAGGGCTCTCCTTTGAAATGAAGTGGGTGTGCATTCACTGTGTCCAGGCACTGGTGGGAATGCCATAGTGTTGTGTTTCCGTGACCCCAAGGCACTGATTGTGCTGACATCAGTTCATAGGGAACAAAAGTAAAATCAGATGTGAGTTTATTGCTCGAGCTCTTTGCATTTTCAGTGCTATCTTGCATTTGAATAAGTTGGTAATTTTGAATTATTTTTTTTTAATGCATTCACACTTAGTACATTTTGTAAAAGAATACTTATTTGAAATTTGGGTGTTTTCTTGGGGAGAATGTGCAAACAAAAAGTGTTGAAATAAGCTGTAAACATATTCTTTCCAAAAAGCATCTACAAAGATTACATTGATGATAGTTGTGCCTTTCTGAAGACACACCTGGACTTGAAATGGGACCGGTAGAGGAAAGTCATGTACATCCCGTGAAGTGGTTTTACCAAGCTGATATCTGTCACAGCAGTGCAAATGCCACTTATGGATTAAGGCTATTTTATGAACTGCAAACTAGCCGATCTTAAAAGCACTGTCCTGAAACACCAGCTGTGTAAATATTTCAGTACATTTTTCCCTCCCAATTTGTTATTCTCCCACCACTCCCAGCCCTCATTGTGATAGCAGATAATTCACTTTTTCTTCAGAAAAGGATCTTTTGAGTTTGAAGTTTCCTGGCATCAAACTCCACTGGGGACCTTCACTTTCCTTTGCAGCAGCGTGTCAAGCCCTCGCTGTCCCATCAGTCAGAATTAAAACTAAATGATCCCTGGTATTTCCTTGCCAGATGACTGGATGTCACGCACAGTGACAAGGACATAGTGGGCAAGTCCAGCACCTGACTGCCCAAATCTCTGGCTGTGTCATTCCCATTGTCAGTAATAAACATGGGAATTTTACTGCAGGTCATTCAGATGGAGTTCTCTGAACCTGGGGGTTTGTTTTAGTCTCTAATTTATTTTATTAGCCATATAGTTACCTATTTTTTAATCTGCTGGAATAATTTGCTGGAAATTAGTGTGACTTTCTCTTAAACCAAGAGAAGGAGAAAGACTTTGCTTTCCTATTTGTACAAAGGTTTTAGTTGTGTAGGTTGAAAAATCCAGTGTGTTTTGGGTTTTTTTTTTCCAAGTTTGTAATAAAGTCTAGTCCATAAATATTTATTCCACTTCAGTTACCATCTTAATGGGCATAGAGAGAAGTGTCCATCTAAAAATGTGCTCCAGAACTTGGTTTACTGCTGCAGCTGTAGCCTGTGACTGGTGCTCCTGAGGAATTGCTCTGGAGACAAGCCTGGTCCCCAGTAGGTGAGTTGCGCGTGTCCTTCAAAAGGGCGAAGATCTTTTAGGAAGCATTTCTTCACTTGAGAGGGTGGTCAAAAACTGAAACATTCTTCCTAGAGAGGTAGTCAATGCCCTAAGCCTGTCAATGTTTAAGAGGCATTTGGACAATGCCCTTAATAACATGCTTTGACTTTAAACACCCTGGAGGTGTTTAAAAGCTGTGTAGATGTGGCAGTTCAGGATATGGTTTGGTAGTCCTGATAATATTTAGTAAATGGTTGGACTCGATGATCTTGAAAACCCAAAAACTTCACTGTTTTAGAGATGTCAAGCCTGTGTGTAAATTGGCCCTCTGTGCTGTGTCACCCATTGAGGGATGGTATTCGCTTTTTTTTTTTTCATTTAGTAGTAATTTAATAGAGTAGAATTTAATTAAGTGGGAACTTTTTCAGAAGGCCACTGACTGAATTGCAAATGAAAAATAGTCTCTAACCACCATTACTCCCTAAGCATAATTTGCAAAAAATACTTACATCGACTAAGTAAATGTGATCTGAATCAGAAAAATGATTCTAAAAGACTGTTTTAGCTTAGCTTCAAACAAATTAATGTCAGTCTGGTTAGTGGCTTGATAATAAACATGCTTCTGCTTTCTGAAGCCACTACTGTATAATCTGATTACAGCTGATGTGGCTGGCAGTGAGCCAGCCCCAGCTCTTGCAGCAACCTCCTTCCCCACTGGAATGTTCAGATAAAAAAAAAACCCAAAACAAAAAAACCCCACAACAACAAAAAAAAAACACCCACAAAACCAAACAAGCTAAAACACCAAAAAAAAATCAAAAAAGCACCAACCCACAACCAAAAAAAACCCACACCAAAAAAACCCAAAAAACAAAAAACACACACACAAAAAATATTTGCTTTGAAAACAATGGGCTGAAGCTGTTGCATTAGTCGTACAGCATGGCAGCAGCATGGGATACTGGTGAAAACAAAAAAAAAAACCCCAAACAAATGAAAACCAAACAAAAAGCCCTCAAGAAACAAACCAACAAAAAAAAAGCCCCCACACAAAAAAACCAAAACAAAACAAAAAAACCCCAACGAACACAGGGGTTCCTTGCAAGGTTTTATCAGATACCAATTTAAGTGCTGCTTCTGCTGCATTCATTCACTTCCCCATCAACTATTCTGGTGTCATTGTCTGACACTTCAGAATTGGAAGCTTTGCTTCCAAACCCTTCTATGTTAGTGGAACTTTATTTTTCCCCTGTATCAAGTTGTATGGCTTTTCTGATGGCTTTTTTGACAACACCCTTTTTTGTACTCGTGGTGAGGGCTGTTGTGTTGCCATCTGCAGCAGAGGTGAAGTTAATGTAGGAGAGAAACCTGATGAAGAGCTGCAACTTTGTGTAGTGTTATAGGAACAGGAAATATTTTTGTGATAAGTGCTTATAGAAGTGGATTTTTTCTATTTAAAAAGAAACAAAACCTTGGAAAACTTTGGGGTTTACTCTTTTTCTTTGCTTTTATGGGGGAGGCTCTGCAAAGTGGGTTGGATACTATGAGAACAGTTTCCTGGGCAAGCAAAATGCAAATGATCATCTCTTCCAGATAAGAATTATTTTATTTCTTGGCAGTTGGTTTGCTGTTAGTGCCGAAACATCTTCAAAGACTATAAAAACGGAGACTTGTTACTGTAACCTCAATGAATTTGTCCAAGATGTTGCTCCCTGGGTGCTATATATATCTGCAAGGTCTGTTTCTTATAATT